>JZKD02S1897378.1:513088-530597 GCA_000966675.3 Picea glauca
TGTATAACAGTCTAGTACTACTTTGTGTTGTTCCAACCAATCCATCCTGATAATCATATCGTAAGATCCTAGTGGTAGGATATTCAAATTTGTTCTTATATTTTGACCATCTAAGTTGAACTCAAAATCTAAAACAAGGTCAACTAATTTCCTTTTAGTACCAGTTGCTAATTGTATAAGCCATGATTTTGCATGCTTCAGTTTCTTAAGTTTATTTGACTCTACCACATCAGGAGTAATATAACTTAACGTAGCTCTAGGGTCAATTATAATAGAAATTTGAGTTTTATTGATTTTACCTTCGATTTCTACCACCGATGACTGGTGGTCAGCTTGTCAACCATCTATGGCTGCATTTATCCGATGTAGGCTTCTGCCCACGTCTCCCATCGTCGAGGCTTCCTGCAAATTATGAACAACAGTTCTGTTTGCTGAAATCAACTGTGGACAATTCCTTCTTAGATGAGGCTCTCCACATTCCCAACACTTTAATGGCTCGTGGGAGCTGTCCCCAAACTTCTTCATTCCCAGGTTTATCAGTTTACCACTTCCTTATGTATTCAGATGATTGGAGTGAAAATCCTTTCTCGGAAAACTTTTTGTTGCATTCTAATAAGGATTTGGATGGTACCCCTTCTTCTGTTGGTTCATTCGATATTGTTTCTTATCCTTCCAGCCTTTGGGAAACTCTACATGTTTTTTATACAGGTCATAGCACATTCGTGCTTTCCTGAGTACTTCACTCAAGGATTTGGGGTCGTCAAACTCAATTCTTTCCCTGTAGGAATGTGGTAGACAGCTTAAGAATTGTTGGATTTTTACCTTATCCTCCCGGATGTACAGTACAAACCTTAGTAGTTCAAGAAATTTATTTATAAGGTCCTCCATCATCATCTGTCCAAGTCGTAACTCATAAAATTCTTTCATCTTCCTTTCATAATAACTTTCAGAAAGGTATTGTTTCTTAAAATACTTCTCAAATTTGGACCATTCCAATTGTTTCTCCTTTAGTCCCTTGGCAAATTTTAGGTCTTGCCACCAAATGTTGGCCTTCCCTTTCAGATTGTAGATGGCCATTCTGACCTTCATGTTGCTGGAATAATTGTAGATCTGGAAGTACTTTTTGATGTCCAGCAACCATGCCTCGGCTTCTTCCCCTATCCTAGATTCTCCATCAAAGGTAGCCAGTTTAATCTTTTTAAATTCTCCTTCAAGGTCATCTACTTGTTTTCTTTTTTTTGTCTCATTTAGTTTTGTCTTTAGCTGAAGGTGTTCCTTCAGATAAACTGTCTCCTTTTACTGTTTCCGTCCCAGAGTTTTTGGAGGCCCTTTTTTGACCTCTTTGTCATGGTTATTGTCTTTTGGACTTTTCTTGGTCACTATACTTCGCAGCAGGACTTCATTTATCTATTGTTGTTCCTGTTGTGCTTTCTTCAATTTTTCAATTAAATCGCCTTTCACTGCCCTATGCATGTAAATAAAAATATTTACATGCATAGGGTAGTGAAAGGCGATTTAATTATATATAAAATACAAATTTTGATTCCTCTTTATTTATAAGTCTCGGGTTGAGTAATTAATTTCCGCCTTAGAAATTCACTGTATAGTATCACATATTTTGTTTTTACTATGCATGAAAAATAGTATAGACTTCCTAAGAACCGTCTATGGTTTTTTAATGTTCATACAACGAATTTGAACTATGGTAAATATTAAAAATTGAAACATTACAATCTATGTGCATTTTTTTATCAAACAATAGACAAATGAGAAAAATGGGAATGCCTTGGTTGGTAATAAATTATGGGTATATATGCTCAATATTGATCAACAAATTGTTCTTTTTAATAACCAGTAGAGTCATGATAATATCATAAGGATTAAACTCTATATATAAGTACGTATATTTAAATAGGAATTTTACGACAATCCGACTATAATAACTCTGCATTTCTATATGTATGTATATCCGTCAGGAAGAAATAATCTCATAATTTTTGCTTAAATTAATACAACATAATTTGTTGATGTATAACAATACAATTTGCATGCAAAGGAAATAAAAATCAACAAAATATAACAATGTACTTAGAAATACGCTCAGCAAATTTACAGCCACAAGTCAGCAATATACTCACGAATTTTCGGCCCTAACTCAGTAATAACCTCAACAAAGATTCGGCAATATACTCAGGGATGTACAGACGTGAAATTGCAGCAACAATAACCAAAAACGCAATGCCCGCGATTATACTAGACCACGATAAGGAAAAACAAAATGCCGAACGAGTTTGAAACCTTCATGATCGATAAGCAAAACAAAAGCATTCGAATCGCCAGAATGGTCCGAACCCTTTGGGTCACTAAACAAAAACAGAAAGAATTCAACTGCCCAACTGTCAAGAATAAAAACGCAGGGTATAATAATTGCCCACTGTATACAAATAAATCGCCCAATACAAGAATGGCCCACTGAATATAAAAACACCCCATACCACAACAGAAGATGCACACAGTAAAATCTTCCCCCCCCCCAAAAAAAAAAACGGGTTCTATCATCCACCACAGCAATGAAATACAAAAACAAGGTTCCAGACTTCCAATTTCATTAACCATTTAACCATCGTCATTCATAGAAACAAAATTACCAGAACTAGCTTTTCCAGTACAATTATATAAAGACAATTTGCCAGGACAATCTCAAAATAACATTGTTGAAACGAAATTTGCCGAATATAAAAAATGCCAGAACAATCTCACAAGATCAGCATCAATAACATTAAATTTGCCGAAATTTGCCAGAACAGTCTCACAACAACATTGCTGAAACGAAATTTGTCGAATATAAAAAATGCCAGAACAACCTCACAATAACAACATCAATAACATTAAATTTGCTGAAATTTGCCAGAACAATCTCACAATAACAGCATCAATAACATCAAAATTTGCCGAATATAAAAATACTTTCTACTTCACCAATTAAAATCATATCGTTGCCTTATGCCCGCGTCGGAAGACGTCCCGTGCTCCTTGTCGCGTCCCGCTCACCGACCGTAGAGACCTCACCGGTACCTCCCAGCCAATCGCTAGGGGTACTCTTCTTCCCCCTTAGCCCCCCGAGCCGCAAAGGGGCCACACAAGATCCAAAAAATAAGCCTAGCTTCTCATCTCTCCTCCCAGGCTGAGCTACCACTCCAATATAGCTGAGATAAACCCAACTTCTCACAAGCAATCCGTCAAGCCACAATCCGACAGCGTAACGTTACGCTAACCGTTCATCCCCTTCTTCCTCCTTTTCCCCTTCTTTTATAGCAATTTGAGACCCACCTACTTTCCCTAAATCATTATTAATTTAGTTTTTAATGACACTCCTCTAAAAATTCTCTGTCGTCCAAGTGTCACTCATCCGCCATGTTTCTCCAAAATTATTTTCTTTAATTTAAATAAAAGACTCATTTCCCTCACCCCCCCTAAAGTCGCTCCTTAAATTACTCCTAGGGTTCCTAGATCCCCTCTCATGCTTTTAATAACTTTCCTAAACTGAAGTTGTTGATTTTTAGTAACTCCTTAATTGTTGATTCCTTTTTGCTTTTTACCCTATGACCCCTACTTTCCTTTATTAAGTTTCCTTTATTACAAGTTTCCTTATTTCTATTAATGGTTCCTTTCCTTTAATTTTATTTTATTTTATTATTATTTTTTTTTCTTTACCCAAAAAGATAAATGCACCTATTAAACCTTTCTATATTTTTTTAAATTCACTACTTTAATATTCTCGCATGTTTTTAACTTTATATTCCTTTTTACCATAACACCACATAGTTTAATTAATTTATTCCCTTTCTTCACCTTACCCCCTTTAATGCTAAGAAGACTTTAATTAACACCTAGGAGGGTTTTAGTTTACGCCCTTATGTTTATTTTGTAGGATCTTTTCTTAGGGCTTATCAAAGTTTTATCTTAGAGATGGTTTTTTTAAATTAGGTTTAGATTTGAACTGGACGACAATTAATTACGGGAGTCGTTTTAAGAATTTCATCAGGCGTTAAGGTCTCAGGGTCATATAGGTTGTCTCATCATCCTCATCAATGCGACGTGCCCTTCAGGATGCACTATGTACTCCAAGGGTGCCACTCGCCTCTTTTTCTTTTGTTGCGTGACGTGCCCTTCAAGATGCACCACATGCTCCAAGGGTGCCACTCGCCAACTGGTGTTTCTTTTATGCGACGTGCCCTTCAGGATGCACCACGTGCTCCAAGGGTGCCACTCACCAACTTGACGGATTGGTAGACATCTATAACCCCTGGAGTCAACACTCCTCCAGGCGAACTTGTGGGAGACTAAGGGCTCTAAGGAGTAAGGCCCCCGCCTTATTGCGCGCCCCTTAGAATCATCACGAGCGATTGTCACAGTCTGCCCTCACGGCATCGTGGATCCTCTCGAACTAGGTAATCATTAACCTACAGTTTGAGCCATGGCGGGAGTGCTAGTAGGCTATGGCAGGGTTGTTCTCCACACCTCTCCCTCATCCTCTCTAGAAACCATGTGTCGCCCCTTCACTCCATATGTGAGTCTGGTCGGCAAGCTATCATCAGCCTGCATCATCAACCATCATGTCAGAACATGTCAACAACATATCATCAATCAATATCATATCATCAAAACAAATCAATATCACCGTAAATGAATCAACCCAAACAGCACACTCCCTGACTCAATCTAGAGTCCAAGGGGGTTCCACCGATGCCTCTGCATCCTTGAGGTTCCAAAACCCTGCACACTCAACAAAACTGAGTCAATAGCACCTGTCTACCTCAAGTAGTAAAACATCATGTCGTTTATCAGAACGCATCATAATCAAGCATAAATGTATTAATATCAGAAAGGTCCAGATCACTTGCGAGCAAGTGTCCTCAAAGAATAAGTTTTGTAAGTGCGCCAGAGCAAGATGTTACATACACCCCCTCTTGGTCTAAACTTCGTCTCGACTTTTCTCAGTATAAATGCCAAATAAATGTACCACAATATCATAAGTACCACTGTATCATAAGTCTATCTATTGAACAAAAATGGAAACTATTGGCGCATATCATATGCGTCCTCCCAGGTCGCCGAGTGCGGACTATAAATGTCCCACTGGACCTTGACCTGATCTACCGTTCAACGTCGTAACTGTCGAACACGATGATCTAAAATGTGGACTGGCTCAGTCGTGAGAGCTCCCTCGTCCGATACCTGCAAGGAACTCATGTCAATCACATGTGTAGGATCACTAACATAATGTCTCAAAACAGATACATGAAAAACATTGTGCATACGCCTCAAAGAATCAGGCAAGGATAGTCGATAGGCCACAGGCCCCTTTCTCTCCACAATCTCGAAAGGTCCCATGAACCTAGGAGATATTTTAGCTCCCTTTCCAAACTTGATCGAACTCTTATGTGGTTTAACCCGCAAGAAAACTCGATCGTCGACCTCGTAACTACGATCGACTCGGTGCGCATCGGCATAACTCTTCTATCGATCCTGCGATTCTTTTATCCTTTGTCTTATGGTTTGCATTTGCTCTTCCATTTCTTGGATCGCTTCTGGTCCCACCAGGACCCTATCCTCAAGCCGATCCCAACTCAAGGGCATCCGACATGGTCTCCCATAGAGAAACTCAAAAGGCGCCATCTTAATGGTGCTTTGATAACTGTTGTTGTAAGTGAACTCTACTAGAGGCAAGAATTCCTCCTAATTCTTTTGTTGGTCCATCACATACATGTGCAAAATGTCTTCCAAGGTTTGGTTCGTTCGTTCCATCTATCCATCAGTCTCTGGGTGATACGCAGTACTAAAGTTTAGTTGAGTTCCCAAGGCCTCTTGGAAACTCATCCAAAATCGTCCTGTAAACATCGATCCTCGATCGGATATAATCTTTTTAGGCATGCCATGCAGCCTCACAATCTCACTAATGAAAAATCTCGCTATGTCAAGTGCCTGATACGTTGTACGCATAGGAATAAAGTGAGCACTCTTCGTCAGAGTGTCTACAACTACAAAAATCGAGTCATGTCTCCTTGCCGTCAGTGGCAATCCAACAATAAAATCCATCGAAATAACTTCCCATTTCGATTCCAGAATAGCATGCGGTTGAAGTAATCCTGTCAGTTGTCTATGTTCATCCTTTACCTGCAGACACTCGAGACATCTAGCCACAAAGTTGACTATGTCATCCTTCATTCCCTTCCAGAAGAATAAGGGTTTAAGATCTGCCCTCATCTTCAAAACTTCTGGGTGAGCCATGCAAACTGCTCTATGAGCCTCGCTCAGGATCAATATCCTCAACTCGTCGTTTGGTGGCACGTAAATTCGACCTATAAACCTCAATAAACCATCGCTATCAAATGAATATCCCTCATATCGTGGTACCATCATTGTGTTTTGTCTGATGAAATCCTCGACTTCTTTGTACCAGTCATCGTCACATTGTAAAGTGAGAATCTTCTCACGTAGATTCGTCTGAAGAGGCAACACCGAAAAGATGCGTGGCCTCCGACTCAAAGCATCCGCCACTCATTTCACTGTTCCCTTTATGTAATTAATCTCGAAGTCGTACTCGCTAAGCAATTCCGACCAATGTCGTTGTCGCGCGTTCAGGTCGCTTTGCGTAAAAATGTGTTGTAATCCACAATGATCAGTCTTTAATTCAAATTTTCATCCAACAAGGTAGTGTCTCCATACCTTTAAGGCATATACGATGTCTAATAACTCCAAATCATGCGTCGCGTAGTTTTCCTCATGCCTTCTCAGTTTTCTCGAAATGTAAGCAATCACTCGTCCGTCTTGCATCAAGACTCCGCCTAAACCTTCTTTGGATGCGTCAGTGCATACCAAGAAGTCTGCGTCCATGTCAGGGACTTTTAGTATCGGCGTTGTCGTCAACAACTCTTTAAGCCTCCAAAATGCTTCCACGCATTTCTCTGTCCAAATAATCTTCTTGTTTTTCTTCTGCAATTCCGTGATCGGACTTGCTATCTTCGAAAATCCCTCGACCAACCGTCGATAGTATCCTGCTAAACCCATAAAGCTATACACTTCTGTGACATTAGTCGGCTCAGGACATTCCATAATAGCCTCAACCTTGGCTGGATCCATGGTGATACCTTCACCGGAGATGACATGCCATAAGTAGTGAATCCTCGATTGATAAAAAGAGCATTTGGATAGCTTCCCATACAATTTTTGTTCTCGTAAACATTGTAGTACCAAGCGCAAGTGCTCGTCATGCTCCTCCTTCGTCCGAGAGTAGATCAAAATATCGTCAATGAATACTTGGACGAACTTGTCCAAGTACTCGCGGAACACCCCGTTCATCAAAATTATGAATACCCCTGGGGAATTTGTCAATCCAAATGGTAAAATAATAAACTCGTAATGTCCAAATCTTGTCTTAAAAGTGGTCTTAGAGACGTCATCCTCCTTGATCCATAACTGGTGATACCCTAATCGCAAATCGATCTTGGAGAACACCATCGCACCCTTCATTTGATCAAACAGATCGTCAATTCTTGGTAAGGGATACTGATTCTTGATCATAGCCTTGTTCAGTTGACGGTAGTCAATGCAAAGCCTCCAAGATCCGTCCTTCTTACGAATGAAAATAACCGGTGCACCCCATGGTGACACACTAGGACGTATCAGTCCCAGGTCCAGCAACTCCTTCAGTTGCATTTTTAACTCTTGCAACTTCGGGGTCGACATCCGATAAGGAGTTATTGCTATCGGTTCGGTCCCCGGTTTCAGGTCTATTGTAAACTCTAATTCTCTCTCTGGCGGCATCCCAGGAAACTCCTCTGGAAATACGTCCGCAAACTCCTTCACCACCGGAAGGTGTTCTAGACCTTCTTCCACTCCCTTTTCGTTTAGCGCAAGGATCTCATAAAGCTTGAACCCCTTGCGCAAACTCTTCTGTAACTGTAAGGAAGAGATGAACCTCAGGGATACTCCCTGGTTCCTTCCTACTATCACACGTCTCTGTCCTTCATCATCGACTAAGCTCAACTGTTTTGTCTTATAGTTGAGCATCGCCTCATGCGATTCCAACCAATCCATGTCGATCACGACGTCGTAAGATCCTAAGATCGTGACGTACAAGTTGACCCTCGTGACAAACTCTCCCAGATTAAGGGCACAGCCCATAACCTTTCCTCCGACCTTCTGTTTGGCTCCTGAAGCCATCTCCACGAAGCTAAACTCATCCTGTTTGACTGCCTTGACCTTAATCCTTTTTAGCGCTGCACCAGAAATAAAACTCTCAGTAGCATCTGGGCCTATCAAAATACTAAGGGTCTGGTCAGCGACAGTACCTGTCATCTCGAGCACTGTCGACTGGTGCTCTGCCTGGTGGTTATTCACCATTGCATGAATCCGATGGGCCTTGCCCATATCTCCCACTGTAGTGGATCCGACTGATCTGGACGCTCTAGTCCTCTCCACAGGACACTCTCACTGGTAGTGTGGCTCCCCACATGTCCAACACCCCTTCTTCGGCCCAGTAGTCCTGGTACCCGAAGTAGAAAATGACTGCCCACCAGCCTGGAACCCTGGTCTGTTCTGCTGAACAAGCCTAAACTGTTGTTGTTGCGGGTGACGCTGCTACTGCTGCTGTGGTCCTCGATAAGGTGTTTGTTGTTGAGGCGGCGGTCGTTGAGGTGTAGTGAACGTGGATCCCCTCTGGAAGCCATGATATCCCGATGTATGCCTCGCTAGTGTCTGGTGCTGCGGCGTTCCAGATGAACCCCGTCCTGCAGGTCTCGCTGGAGTCCTGGTCTGACCCCCGCTAATAAGATCCTCCTCTGCTATGAGGGCCTTTTGGACAACGTCGTGTAATGTTTGAGGCATCAGAATCCTAACCTTTCCACGTAGGCTGTCGTTAAGGACAAACACGAACCGGTTGACCTTGAGCTTCTCAGTGTTCAGGTTCGGAGCATACCGGAGCAGCTCCATAAAACGTGCCTCGTACTCGGGCACCGTACGACCTCCTTGTCGTAATGCGTTGAACTCATTGAGCTGGCGCTCAATGAATTCCTCTGAAAGATACCTCTCTCGGAACTGTTCCTCAAACAGTTCCCATGACACATCTTCGACGGCCATGTTCAGTTGCGGTAGGAGCGTCTTCCACCATAGAAGAGCGCTCCCCTTCAGTTGAAAGACCACCATGCGAACCTTCATGTTGGAGGTATAATCATGAAGTGCGAAGCACATCGCCATATTCTCCAACCATGCCTCGGCGGCTGCGCCGTCCAAGGCACCAAAGAACTCGGGAAATTTTACCTTCTCGAGTTCACGGTGAATGCTACCTGTAACGGCCGGTGCGCGCGGCGGAACCTCAGCAGGTGCCGGCGCCCTGGCCTCATCTATGTCCAATTTGCTGATCAGTGCCTCAGACATGCGCTGGAAAGATCTCATCATCCCCACAATATCGACAACTGCGATCTTCTCCTGTCCAAGGACCTGCTCGCCTCCCTGGGGGTTAGACCCCTCAGGCATGGATGTTGCTGGAGGCGTCATGCCTCCTCCCCTAGCACCCCATTGTCTACCTCTGCGGCGTCCTCTAACCATGATTACCTGCACACACACAATCAACTCAATCAACAACAGAATAATCAAACATAATCATGTCAACAGAAGCCGTAGCGAATCCCAAGTCGCGGGTCAAACCCTCTCTGATACCATATGTAACAACCTCCTCGTTACGACAACCATTCTAGTAACAGGTGAAATTTTTTTTTTTGTTTAAGGTGTGTGCTCACATGTAGAAGTAACAACACACTTAACTGTATGACGCCACTCGACAACCAACAAGACGCAACCACGAGGTTCAGCACAAGAAGAATGAAGGCACACGACGAGTAACTGCAACAATATACGACCATAGGCACAAGGCGCACAACGCAAACAATAAGACATTCTGGGGCGCCCAGTAAGAACACAGAGGGAAGAATCCATGGTGTTAGGGTTACTATTTCTGCACAGGAAAGCAGGGCGTTTAGTCTTATGTCTTCTTGAAAGAATATTAGACAGGATCCTAGCCGACTGCTCAGGCAGAAACTAGTAACCTGACCTAGAACAAGACGCAAGCAAGATGAACACCACAAGACGAACCCGACATTTCACAGTGACAACAAGCAATAAACGCCCCTAGACATAAGACGTACAACTAGCAGCTGAAGCAGAAACGACACCAGGTGTTAAGTACAGTACAGTCACATATGGAAGAATCCAACAGTAGAGTTTACTATTTCTGCACAAAAAAGCAGGGCGTTTAGTCTTATGTCTTCTCGAAAGAAGATTAGACAGGCTCCTGGCCGACTGCTCAGGCAGAAACTAATAAATCTTTTTAGGGAGTCGTAGTAGAGGAAACTATGCCTTTAAACAGCCCAAGACTACTGATACGGCTCAGGATTCTTTACACCGAAAATCACACACTCATACATAAATACTAAGGCTACAAGGAGGTGGCCATACCCCGCCCGATGCAAGCAGACCAAGTAATGCAAGACGACCAAGAACAATGAATCAGCGATCATCAAACTTCATTCCATCAAGTCTAACATCAATTAACCATGAAGCTACTTAAGTCTACCTCATCAGATAATAATATAAAATGACGGAAAAAGGGACATCATCAATGATCGTCAAGACGCGAAGGCATAAAAAACCAACATATGTAACACCAATTCATGGCACAAGAGAACTGACCTACTACATCTATATAGCAAAGACCAATGGTCGAGGCAAAATTCTACTTAAATCCAGGTGCATGCTTTAATCAAGGATCCATTCATCCTTTTAAATCCAGGAGTCTCCATTATAATTAGTGCATACATTATGATAGAAAAATAGTAACTACATTTATTATAACTTTACATCATTACAGTTTATACCTCATTAAGGTTCCTAGATAAATATTACATTTATTTAGGTTGCTTGTAGCCATTAGGGCCTAAGTTGTGTGGATGGATTGCTTATATTGGATTTAGAATGGGCACCTATTGATGACAACCACCATGTGTATTCCATTTGACCAGACTTACCTTGTTGACCTCTGCTATGTAGAGTAATATTAGACCCCCTAGGGTTGCTGTTATTTGTAACTTAAGGTACATAGAGATCATGATTGTTACGGTTAGGATCCAAAGAGTGGTCAAGCAAGAGGCTTGCTCTTTTGAGCTTCAGTTAGACAAAATGTTCATCATTAAATGAATTATATCCAAAATTTCAACTCATTGATTAATCAAATAACATGGGCAAGTCAATAGCTATAATTGAAGAAATCATTTTTGCCAAGACACTTAACACTTATTATAATGCATAATTCCTTTGTAGTTTTTCAGATTAGCAAGCTAAAATAGAACTGAAATGACAAGTTGGGTGCCTTTTCCTGCACACCATCAGTTTAGCATTCGTTTTAAATTTATAAATAAAATCATGGCCTAAATTAATGAAATGGTTTTCCTTTTATTATTAACTTATTGCTGGGCGCTGTATCAATGCTAGCGAACAGTGCCATGTTAGGAATCAATGAGTTTTAACCGCTTTAACTTAGAAAAAGTTCTGAACAAGGTTGCATAAGAAAATATAAATATTTACATGCACAGGGCAGTGAAAGGCGATTTAATTATATATAAAATACAAATTTTGATTCCTATTTATTTAGAAGTCTCGGGTTGAGTAATTAATTTATGCCTTAGAAATTCACTGTATAGTATCACACATTTGGTTTTTACTATGCATGAAAAATAGTATAGACTTCCTAAGAACCGTCTAGAATAATCATACACCCAATATATTGTTAATGTTCATACAACGAGTTTGAACTATGGTAAATATTAAAAATTGAAACATTACAATCTAAGTGCATTTTTTTATCAAACAATAAACAAATGAGAAAAATGGTAATGCCTTGGTTGGTAATAAATTATGGGTATATATGCTCAATACTGATCAATAAATTGTTCTTTTTAATAACCAGTAGAGTCATGATAATATCGTAAGGATTAAACTCTATATATAAGTATGTATATTTAAATAGGAATTTTACGACAATCCGACTATAATAACTCTGCATTTCTATATGTATGTATATCCGTCAGGAAGAAATAATCTCATAATTTTTGCTTAAATTAATACAACATAATTTGTTGATGTATAACAGTACAATTTGCATGCAAAAAAAAAAAAAATCAACAAAATATAACAATGTACTCGGCAATACGCTCAGCGAATTTACAGCCACAAGTCAACAATATACTCACGAATTTTCAGCCCTAACTCAGCAATAACCTCAACGAAGATTCGGCAATATACTCAGCGATGTACAGACACGAAATTGCAACAACAATAACCAAAAACGCAATGCCTGCGATTATACTAGACCACGATAAGGAAAACCGAAATGCCGAACGAGTTTGAAACCTTCATGATCGATAAGCAAAACAAAAGAATTCGAATCACCAGAATGGTCCAGACCCTTTGGGTCACTAAACAAAAACAGAAAGCATTCAACTGCCCAACTGTCAAGAATAAAAATGCAGGGTATAATAATTGCCCACTGTATGCAAATAAATCGCCCAATACAAGAATGGCCCACTGAATATAAAAATGCCCCATACCACAACAGAAGACGCACACAGTAAAATCTTTCCCCCCCAAAAAAAAAAATGGGTTCTATCATCCACCACAGCAATGAAATACAAAAACGAGGTTCCAGACTTCCAATTTCATTAACCATTTAACCATCGTCATTCATAGAAACGAAATTACCAGAACTAGCTTTTCCAGTACAATTATATAAAGACAATTTGCCAGGACAATCTCACAATAACATCAAAATTTGCCGAATATAAAAATGCTTTCGACTTCACCAATTAAAATCATACCATTGCTTTACGCCCGCGTCGGAAGACGTCCCGCGCTCCGTCCTGCGTCTCGCTTGTCGACCGTAGAGACCTCACCGGTACCTCCCAGCCAATCGCTAGGGGTACTCTTCTTCCCCCTTAGCCCCCCGAGCCACAAAGGGGCCACACAAGATCCAGAAAATAAGCCTAGATTATAAGCTCGCCTCCCAGGCTGAGCTACCACTCCAATACAACTGAGATAAACCCAACTCCTCACAAGCAATCCGGCAGTGTAACGTTACGCTAACCGTTCATCCCCTTCTTCCTCCTTTTCCCCTTCTTTTATAGCAATTTAAGACCCACCTACTTTCCCTAAATCATTATTAATTTAGTTTTTAATGACACTCCTCTAAAAATTCTCTGTTGTCCAAGTGTCACTCATCCCCCATGTTTCTCCAAAATTATTTTCTTTGATTTAAATAAAAGACTCATTTCCCTCATCCCCCCGTAAATTCGCTCCTTAAATTACTCCTAGGGTTCCTAGATCCCCTCTCATGCTTTTAATAACTTTCCTAAACTGAAGTTGTTGATTTTTAGTAAATCCTTAATTGTTGATTCCTTTTTGCTTTCTACCCTACGACCCCTACTTTCCATTATTAAGTTTACTTTATTACAAGTTTCCTTATTTCTATTAATGGTTCCTTTCCTTTAATTTTTTTTTATTTTATTATTATTTTTTTTTTCTTTACCCAAAAAGATAAATCCACAAGGGTCATATAGGTTGTCTCATCATCCTCATCAATGCGACGTGCCCTTCAAGACGCACTACGTTCTCCAAGGGTGCCACTCGCCTCTTTTGCTTCTGTTGCACGACGTCCCCTTCAAGATGCACCACGTGCTCCAAGGGTGCCACTCGCCAACTGGTGTTTCTTTTACGCGATGTGCCCTTCAGGATGCACCATGTGCTCCAAGGGTGCCACTCACCAACTTGACGGATTGGTAGACATCTATAACCCCTGGAGTCAACACTCCGCCAGGTGAACTTGTGGGATACTAAGAGCTCTAAGGAATAAGGACCCCGCCTTATTGCGCGCCCCTTAGAATCATCGCGAGCAACTGTCGCAGTCTGCCCTCATGGCATCGTGGATCCTCTCAAACTAGGTAATCGTTAACCTACAGTTCGAGCCACGGCAGGAGTGCTAGTAGGCTATGGCAAGGCTGCTGTCCACACCTCTCCCTCATCCTCTCTAGAAACCATGTGTGTCCCCTTCACTCCATATGTGAGTCTGGTCGGTAAGCTATCATCATCCTGCATCATCAACCATCATGTCAGAACATGTCAACAACATATCATCAATCAATATCATATCATCAAAACAAAGCAATATCACCGTAAATGAATCAACCCAAATAGCACACTCCCTGACTCAATCCGGAGTCCAAGGGGGTTCCACCGATGCCTCTGCATTCTCGAGGTTCCAAAACCCTGCACACTCAACAAAAATGAGTCAATAGCACCTGTCTACCTGAAGTAGTAAAACATCATGTCGTCTATCAGAACGCATCATAATCAAGCATAAATGTATTAATATCAGAAAGGTCCAGATCACTTGCAAGCAAGTGTCCTCAAAGAATAAGTTTTGTAAGCGCGCCAGAGCGGGATGTTACACCAGCAACCATTCCTCCGCTTCTTCCCCTATCCTATATTCTCCATCAAAGGTAGCTGGTTTAATCTTTTTAAATTCTCCTTCAAGGTCATCTACTTGTTTTCTTTTTTTGTCTCGTTTAGTTTTGTCTTCAGCTGAAGGTGTTCCTTCAGATGAACTGTCTCCTTTTACTGTTTCCGTCCCAAAGTTCTTGGAGGCCCTTTGTTGACCTCTTCGTCATGGTTATTGTCTTTTGGGATTTTCTTGGTCACTATACTTCGCAGCAGGACTTTATTTATCTCTTGTTGTTCCTGTTGTGATTTCTTCAATTTTTCATTGTCGGCTCTGAAAATCTGCAGTTTGACAATAAGATTCCTCATTGTTTCCAACACCTCCGTGGGTGACCTTCCATCACTGTTCTTCCTTGGATCTCCAGGAGGTCCTTGCTGCGGATATCCTTCCATCTTGATTTTTGCACCCTCCTCAGCTACCATAATTAACACAAAATAGAAATGGCTTTCTGTTTGTAATCATAAGATTTATTAGTTTTACATAAATCAAAATATATACTAAGCAATTGATGTGTCCCTATTCAAGCCCAGTGTTGTAACTTTTTTCTCTGATACCATATGTAATGTACCCCAATTTACCCAAAATAAAAATAAAAAAATAATTATTAGTATGTTTGGGAAACATTACTTATCCTAGTCTTCAAACAATGAAGTTATTAACGACAATTGAACTACTATGAACCTCCTTCTCCTATTTAATAATTGACTTTGGCATCACCTTCCATATTATTAATAGACACAATATAATTATATCTATACATTTATGGCATATAGAGGACTTTTAATCCTATAAACAATTTAACCCTCACCCCTATGTATGGTCCCTTACTTGAATACGAACAATCTACTTTTATAAAAGGAGAAACTCAAGGGTTAAGGGTCGCATCTTGTAAGCATTTAAAGGTACTTAACTTTCGACTCACTCTAATCCTAACTGACCCTCCCTGTAGTCCAACTGAAGGTCTTATGAACTAAATCATCTTAACTGAACAATGAGTGAGTCGTGATAGTGCATTAACTCGACAAGAAGTCTAAGGTTTTTTTTGTCAGTCAGACTTAATAACCCTCTGTCCAGTCTATTAATGGAGGCCCTGGGAGTTCGCATTCCAAGGCCAAAACTCACCTTGTATTCAATACACTTATGCCACCTCTGTTATGTCACATGGTCATATAACACCTTTGTACTCCTACTATCAATCTGTGTAGTAATGGTTAATGCTCCATTGGGGTTCTCCCACCTAGAGTTTAGGGTTTTGTTTCTTCCTTACGCATTCCTCCTCTGCGATGGTAGTTGACACTCTAGAGGTTTCCCCCGGGTGAGATATGCAGGAGCTACCATCTTCATGGTAATTTACGATACTCTAGTTGTTGTTTGTGATGAGTAAGAAAATCCGAGAGGGATTTTGGTCATTCCAGTATTTGTTATTTCTTATGGATTCTTGGTAAAGAATGTCTTTTCTTCAAAGATTTGGCTCTGTGGAAGGTCTCCTTTAGTCATGGGGAAATTTGCAATTTCAGTATACTGGACTGCTCCTTAAGCTTTAGCTTTTTAAACACGTAGTTATGAGAGAGAGAGAGGATTATTATTATTGTTCGGGGTTTGGACTTCCCCTTGGAATTTCCTCTGTGACCCCAAGCGTAAACATCCTGGTATAGGTACCGATTCTATAATTTAAAGCAGGATACCCTGACTATAAATTCTTTAGAATGATTCTTGTGTATTACATGTTTGGAGCTTCTTACTTCTTAAGTTGCCTATGTTTTATTTCCATTCGGATATAGCTTAGACGTTCGTATCTCATGTAGTGTCACATGTTGAGTTCATGTCTGGAGTACTAATCAAAACTTTATAGCCCTTAAGACACTTTCGTAAGTCCCTAACAGGTTCTAGAGCTTCATTGTGTATTCGTTTTTCTTTTGGGTTAAAGTTATAGAAAGTTACAGTACTCATGGAGACATCCATGCTTGTTTCGTATGAAGGTCTATGAAGTCAAAGCATTCTTATAGATATTTCTTGGTTGAAGAATTAATTTTCTTTAATATTGAAACTATCATTCTTATTCTTTAAAGGATTGGGAACCGAGATCTAATGATGGGGCTTTGTGATTATGATGGTACCCATTAGAAATCCCTGGACCATCCTCTACTTGACCTGGGACATTTATACGACCAGATACGATAGAGGAAAAGACTCCAGTTCTCCCACCGTGAGTTGAGTACCACATTTCATTAAAATCTTCCTATCATTCATTTTTCTATTAAATGTTCTGTCCATTCTACTTTTATTATACAATACTAATGTAACTTGAAAAAACATTCTTACAGGGACTTCGACCGTGCATAGATTCGGGCGCATACTACTGGTCAAAATCTCAAAAGGTATTCGGGTTTTAATTTGTTACTCTTAAAGAGTACCCTAGGTGTTTTTCTTCCTTTTTTTGATATAATTTTAAGCCAGAAGGGTGAGCGTCATGAAGAGAAGAGTCTATTCAAGGGATAGCTTGGCCCTGTATCTCTATATTTTAAGTTCAACAGTCATAAGGGATTTTTACCTTATTAATGTATATCTGGCTGAACTCGCATGTGGTTAACTTTTATATGTTGAGTATTCAATTTTAGGGCAATACGGACAGTGACCTCTGTCAAGCAATTTGGTCTCTTAATGAACAATTCTAGAAAAAAATATCAACAAAATTCTAAGGATAGTTATTATGTATTTATTTTTCTTCTTAGATCTTATGGAAACGAATTTCATCAATTTTCTAGTTTTAATCATGTACCCCTTTACTCTTTCACACTGTGTTCCGATTTGTATTTTATTGCCTATTATATTTATAGTTTGAATTACAATCATGCAATGTATGGAAAGGAACTTATGTTTTCTTTTAGGGGATTTATATATGGA
>JZKD02S1897378.1:556929-572053 GCA_000966675.3 Picea glauca
AAACATAAAATTACAAAAAAAAAAAAAAATTATTATTAAAAAACTTAAAAATGTATAAAATTTTATGAAAAAACAAACAAATTAAAAAAAACATATGCACTGGTGATGGGAGGCCATGGGAGGTAATTTCGGGCATCACCCGAGCCCCCTGGGGCTAATCCTTCACCCCGTGGGACCAAGGTTTAGCCCTTGGGGGCTAGGGTGATGCTGGACCTTAGCCCCGTGGGACCGGGGTTTAACGCCTGGGGGATGGGGTGATGTCCGACATCACCCTAGCCCCCAGGGGATAAACCTTGGTCCCACGGGGCTAAGGCTTAGCCATTGGGGGCTGGGGCGATTCCCATAATCACCTCAGCCTCCAGGGGCTGTGGTGATGCGCGACATCACCACGACGACACCCACGATGCTCAACCAGCATGGGTGTCGTGGGTGTCATGGGGGGTGATTTCCGGCATCACCCCAGTCCCCAGTGGCTAAGCCCTCATCCCACAGGGCCAAGGCTTAGCTTGTGGGGGCTAGGTTGATGTCGGGAATCGCCCCAGCCCCCAGGGGCTAAGCCTTAGCCCCATGGGACTAGGGTTTAGCCCATGGGGGCTGGAGTGATACCCGTCATCACCCCAGCCCCCATGGGCTAAGCCTTGGCCCCGTGGGACCAATGTTTAGCTCCTGGGGTCTGGGGTGATGCCCGATGTCACCTCAACCCCCAAGGGCTATGCCTTGGCCCTGTGGAAGGCGTAGCTCCTAGGGGCTAGGGTGATGCCAGGAATCACCCCCCACAACACCCCAATAATATCTAGGTTTGTAATTTTTTTTTTTTTTTTAATTTTAATTAAAATTTTGTGTTATTTCAATTGCAAAATTGCATTTTATTTTATTTTTGTTTTAAATGTTATTAAATTTGTTTATATTTGTCTTTTCTATTTTTTAACTTTAGTTTCAATTAAAATTGATAATTTTTGTATTGTAAAATTGTTTTTAATTTTTATTTTTATTTTAAATATGCTTAGAAGTTTATTTTAAATTTGGTTTAAAAAAATTCTTTTTATTATTTTGTTATTGATTTTATTAAAATTGTTTTGATTTCATTTAAATATTGTTTTTAAAATATATATTTTTGAAATTATTGTCTTTTATTTTAATTTTAAAGTTTTAGTTCAAGATTTTTTAATATTTTTTAATTTAGATATTTTTTTATTGAATTTTTTTTTTTCCTTTTAAAGTATTTTTTTTTTTTTTAAATTACATTTCAAAGGTTTTTTTTAATGATTATTTTGTAAAAATTATATACAATTATTTTTTAAATTATTGTTTTGGGGAAATTTTATTTTATTTTTGTTTCTTTTTAGTTATTTTTCTTTTTCACATTGTTTTTTATTTTTTTTAATTGAATTTATAATACTTTTTTTAAATGTGTTTTTTGGTCATTTAAAAAAATTATTTATTTGTGATGATTTTGTTATTTCTATTTATTTGTTTTTTAATATAAATTAAAAAAATAAAAAATAAGTTGTTTATTTACATAGGGTTTTGTTGTCAATATCACAATTTCAATTAGGTCGTAAATAGTTATGACTTTCATGTTTAGGAAAAAACAATTTTTTTAAGTAGCATGACTTTTTAATTTAGGTATTGATTTTAAGGTTTTTCACTGTTTGAGTTTCGAAAGTCATGTTCGAAAAATGTTGTAATTTTGAACACGTTTAAAAAAATGGTGCTACTGATAGCACCACTTTTTGATTTGGGGGTTATTTTCATGTTTTTTACATAAAAGTCTGGGTTTTAAGGGCTAGAGTTCTCGTTTTGAGGTCAAAGTTCATTAAATTGGTAACTATGTTCAAACACAAAATAGCCAGACTTGCACACAATTATGTAAAAGGATAGACCTCTTGACCCAATTCTTCACCAACGTTGGCATACAAACAATGTTATTGATCGCTCCCACACTCTAGTTGCTTACATGCACAAAAGGTTTTCAATCTTCCATGAGGAGATACTACAAAAAAAAATACATGCAATTGACTATTGATATAGGTACACAATGTATACTACTTCCAATCACCTCAACCAAACCTATACATTTATATGCTCTTTACTAATCATTTCATATCCCCTTTGCAGGTATGAATGGAAGCATCGTGGCTCTACACATATACATGGCTTTATGTGGCTTGTTGATGCTCCAAACATAGAAATATTACATTGGGAAGACCCAGATCAAATCTATACTGCAAAGAGTTTCTTTGATAACTATGTTATAGCTTGGAATCCTAGAGAACACCATGACACACAAATGGTTATGCATCAATCCATTGAAGATGACCCTTGCCTACTAGATACAAAGGAGATATTTGCAACCAACCCACTTGAGGACTATGAACAACTCTTAAATCGAGTTCAAAGACATACAAAGTGAAACGAAAAAACATGTCTCCATAGAAAATGAACTACACTCGAATGCAGGTATAAATTCCCTTGGAAGGTACAAATAGAGTCATTACTCTACATTGATGAAATGGGTCAAAAGACATATCGGTCGACACACAATGATGAGTGCCTCAATATCTATAATTCTAACATACTCCAAGCATGGAGAGAAAATGTAGATTGACAACCAATCCTCTCTCGCTATGCAATTCTAAAATACATTGCCAAATATGCTTCCAAAGCAGAGGGGAGATCAGAGAACTACCACCATATATTGACCAGAATTGCATCTACGTCAAATATAGATGACCCTGCCTCAACTTCTTCTCATCAATTACACTCAGAAGAAATTGTAGATTGTGACATAAGTGCCCAAGAAACTTGACATATGCTCCAAAAGTTGCCCCTTGTCACATGCAACCGTACCTTCACCAAACTCAATGTTGGTCGGCAAATATTTCATCGAATCTCCTATGATTTTCCTAACTTCTTATCTAGATCCACTTGCATTGATGCATATTTAATACATCTTGTTTTTCTCGACCCAATATGTTTATTTGAACTCACAAAACATTGGACATATATCTAAGCACGAAAAAATGAAAAGTGGAAAAAAAGAAACATCCCTGCAATTTCCCATGTATGGCAACTTTTCACTACCATTCCAAAGAAAGATTCGATAACTTTGTTGAGTTCTTCTAGAGTGAGTCTATTTTATACAAACCCTTTCATTCCTTCTCTAAAGATATAGGCCTTTCAAATGAAGACATTGTGTCTACCTGGGAGACCATAAGAAATCACTACCATATCTAGTATGTTGGCCGCATCCCAATTCCCACTCCTAATGACCAAACATCTGAAAATGAGCATAGCCATACTATCATACAACCAAACAAGGAGATGAATGAATGTCAATCTTTATCAAGATTGGTCCCTACCGACAATATCAACTTCAGTTCTCTTGATATGTTGGGACTTCGAGAGATTGACACTTCCCACCCATGGGATCAACTCAAAGTATCACAAGATACGTTAGACACTGCACCAAGATTCATCAAATATCATCGAAGGAATACAAGATTACTACAAGAAATGAATCCTCTATGTCCTTCAAGAAGTACATTTTCTACAAATCAACACACTGCATTCAACATCATCATGCATCACTTACAAGAAAAAGAACCAAAAGAACCATTGAAGATGATCATCCAAGGAACTACACGCATAGGAAAATCCTACCTTATACACTGCATCAGAAACACTATCTTCTCAAGCACCCTTTGGACATAGTCCACTATTCCTTTTTGCCCCTACTGGAGTTGCAACATTTAACATACATGCGACCACTATACATGCAGGACTTAGGATTCCTATCAAGGGCATGAGTCATTTACATGGTCAGTCCCTTGTAGTGTTCCAAGAAGACATGAAACATATTCACTACATTCTAATTGATGAGATGAGCTTCATAGGATCTACACTTTTTGTGCAAATTGAAAGTCTCTTGTGTGAGGCATTTCCATAAAAAAATCATTGCTCATCCGGTTCCTATTCAATAATTCTTATGGGTGACTTGGGTCAATTACCACCAGTAATGGACAAACCTCTTTATGCAAGAGAAACTCCATGCAAAATCTTATGGACAACCTTTACCACCGTAGTCAAGTTGGAAACAATATTATGTTAGCAAGGCATGTTTGTCACCCAGTCCCGCTTCCGCTAGTTGTTAGCCAATTTTTACAATGCTACACCAACCATTGATGATTGGAACCTCCTTCAATCTAGGATTGATAGATTCTTATCCATTGAAGAACATCTATTGTTTGATTCTTCATTCCACCTATTTGCAACAAACATTTTTGTTTAAAACCATAACAAGTTCATGCTTCAATCCTTGAATAAGCCAATCGCATGTAGTGTTGCATAACTACCTGGTTCTTCAAATGCACACCATCATGATGATGATCAATTGGAAAAACATATCTTGCTATGTATAGGCCAACGAGTTATGTTATCCTGCAATTTATGGGTCCAAGCAGGGTTAGTCAATGGTGCTCTCAGAGTAGTCATGCAAATTGTATATGCACCAGGAATTAACCCTCCACATTTGTCAACATATGTTGTTGTGGAATTTGATAAATACATTGGCCCTCCATGGGACCAAACCCAACCAAAGCATGTACCAATTCCACCCATACAAAGAAATAACAAGAAACAAATCCCTCTTAAGATGGCTTGGGCATTGACTATCCATAAATCTCAAGGCATGACCTTGACAAGGTCTACCATTGACATTGGACACATTGAACATCAAGGCTTGACCTTCACGGCAATGTCACACAGTACTACTATAGAAGGGATGCAAATAGCACCAGCCTTCTCCTTCGAACGCTATGAAAAAATGATGGATGTTGCTTATGTCTCAGTACGAAAACAAGAAGAGGCACGTGTATCTTCTTTGTTGCATACCTTCTAGATTCTTCTATGTTGCAATCATACTTCTATACATAAACTATTTGACTTGGTCCATACTTATATACATTATATAAAAGAGTTTCAAACATTTACTACCAAATACCTATAAATCATACTTTGACCTAAACACCTTGCAACAAATCGCCTTTTTACTGATACTTAATATACCATTACAATGCTACTCATGAAATAATATACTTAAAAAAAAACAAAAAAAACTATATTATTATTTTGGGCGTTGCCTTTCCCCATTTAGAAGGTATGCTAGTTTAATTTATTTTACAAAAGAAGAAAATAAATTAAACATAATTCAGTTTTCAAAGTTTTAATGAATATAATTAATTTTTTTTATAAATAGTTTTCAATTATAAAAAATAACCATATTTTACTATCCGAAACCATAAATAACATGTATTTCAGCATTCATCTTGTTACATTTTTTACCTTAAGAACCATATTTCATTAATCGATATTTTAATGTCCAAAATATTAAACGACATTCATTTAAGCATCCATTTTCATTTACGATAGGGTTCTGACATTAACAACCACATGGAGAGACTTTCTAGACACTGAGCCACTGCACATTGAAATTGGAATCTGCCCAATTATAAATTACTGTAAAAAAGAATCTACTTTTCACATACATACAATTAATCATCTTTTAATTTAAAATTCTAATCTGATGGCTAAAAATTGAAGAGGCTGACATATTCATAGTCGTCCTCCCAAATCAATACATGTGATTTACTCTTCATAACTTTCTTGTGTTTTTGAATGCATCAGTTAACCTGTTTACTTTTTAGCATTTACCTAATCATATTAATAAATCACTATACCAGCATATGATTGCCACTTTTAACTGATTAACCTTTGGAATTAACACATTTAAAATTAACTTTTAGATTTCTTAACTCTATATGYGTTTCAGCTRTCTARGAGGAAGCTTTGACATCACCTTTCTACGTTAACCAGCCACTTTGCGGCTAACTTTTTCGTTAATATTAATGGCCACCATTGAAATCGACTGGTGAAAACAATAATCACAGGCTAACTTTTTCGTTAATATTAATGGCCACCATTGAAATCGACTGGTGAAAACAATAATCACAGGATTTCAGAGATGACTGCAACTTGCTTGAAGAAATTCTATATACTAGCCTACCTATCCGGGCACCTCTGTTGCAGAGATCGGACAGAGAGTAGCACTGGTAGAAAAATAGAGAGTAGTTTTGTTGTTTCCATAGTTAAGTGACTCGTGCGTCAGAGGCAGAGGCCTGTTGGGAATTTCAGGAATCTCAATGTCCCCTTCCAACATCTTCAAAGCTTCTACCATCGTCGGTCTGAAAGCCACCATAACATGCGAGCACAGAATACCTACTGTAATGAATTTAACCATGGTTCTCTCCGGTCCACTGTGACGGATTCTTCCAGCTACCACTTCCATAGCTTTGCCCGCTTTCAGAAGGGTCCATGCCCAATCCGTAATGAGGTAATCGGAAGAACATTCCAGCGAGGTGTCAAGAGCCTTTCTGGCGCTCATGATCTCCAACAACAGAGCTCCGAAACTATACACATCGCTCTTTTCTGTAAGTTGGCCTTAGAGAGCGTATTCGGGGGCCAAGTAGCCGTGCGTCCCTGCTACCCTCGTAGTCAGATAAGATCCTCCGTCTTTACTCATAATCCTCGCCAGGCCGAAGTCGGACACACGGGCATTCATCTCGTCGTCCAGCAGAATCTTAGTGGGTTTGATATCTCTGCGATAAATAGCTGGCTGGACACCGCGGTGAAGATAATCCAAGCCCTTCGCAGTACCCAGGATGATGTTCTTCCGCTGCTCCCAGCTCAAGGGCGCTCGGTACTGTAGATTTCTGGAAGTGAGGGCAGAGAAGGTGACTGGGTCCTTTTCAGCGTTCACACTATATTGGAGTTAGCGTTCTTTGTTATTGACGGTGATGAACATGAAAGCGAGATTGGCCGTTCACACTATATTTAAGTTGAACGGCTTTCCTAATTAACGACGATAGAGTGTGGCATGATTGGACCACGTTGATTCCAGAGCAGCGGGCTTCTTTGTCTGGCAGCCAATTCATCTCCCATCGAATCAATTCTTCAATTCTCCGCCATGATTTGATCCGGATTGGCCGCAAGAAGAGGCGTCCCATGGAAGTTGATGCACGTAGTCAAAATCCGTTGGACATGAGGCGGCGTATGCGTTAGCAATTGCGAACAATTGCAGTAGCAGCGCCGCGCTAATCTTCTTCATGTTTTTCATTCTTCCTCTGCGACATGAAAGTCAGGCAGAAAGCTGTTCATGACAACGTAATTCTATAGCATTGTTATTGCTATAGCGATAGACTCTAGATATCCGGTTCTCTAGATTTGTGGAAGTCAGGTCAGAGAGGGTGGCTGGGTCGTGGAACGATTTACTTGAAAGATTGGTGCCGGAAAGTCAGGGCAGAGAAGGTGACTGGGCCCTTCGAGGAAGTCGGGTCAGAGAGGGTGGCTGGGTCCTGGAACGATTTACTTGAAAATTTTGGTGCTGTAGATTTCTGGAATGTCAGAGCAGAGAAGGTGACTGGGTCCTTTTCAGCGTTCGTTTGGTTCACATTATCTTGGAGTTTGGTTAACAGTATATTGGAGTGGAGTGGGCTAATCGGGAGCAATCCTCCTCAGATTTTTGGGTTGTATATTTTTAAATTTTTAGTTAATTTAGAATTTTAATTTATTTTTTTATTTATTTTTTAGCATTTGGGTTAGTTTAAAATGGGTTTTTAGGCAGTTTATTTTTAAATTTCCAGCTAATTCATCATTCATAATTCTGATGAATTTTCTGAGCATTTGGATTGATTTAAAATGAGGCAAAACCTCTAATATAATGTTTTGAAATGCTTTGATTTATGTAAAACTCTGACTATTTCTAATTTTGATAGATTTTTTGAGCATCTAGATTGATTTAAAATAAAGCAAAACCTCTAACATAAAGTTTTGAAATGCTTTGATATATATAAAACTCAGTATTTTTAAAAATCTAATCAAATTCAAATCCATTCTTTTACCTGAAAACCCATTCTTTTACATGAAAATGGTGAAAAGGGATCTATTTGCTCCCTTCATGGCTAAATATATTAAGTTTCTAACATGAGCACTTCAAGATTGATATGAAACTTTTGTAGGAAGCATGGATAAAGTAAGTTTCCAAAAGAACAWGTTTCAAGGTCAAACCATCCATCCATAATATGGTTCMTGTTCTTATTTCAAATATTCTTTTTAATATTATGTTAATAGATTTCTTTTTATATATGTTTTTATATAAAATGTTACTCCGATCATATCTTATACCATCACGTGTATTTAAACACATTTATTAATTGGACCTTTGCTTTACATTTCACATTAAAAATATTTATAATGTGTTTTACATTATCTACACACAATCATTTGTTTAAATTAAATGTATTTAAACACATTTATTTATTAATTGGACCATGTATTTAAACACATTTATTTATTAATTGGACCTTTGTTTTACATTCGGCATTAAAAATATTTACAATATACTGTACATTATTTACACAACCATTTAATTCTGCTCACATGATTTGATTCCTATCATATAAAATATCTCAGAAAATAATATATAATTTAACATATAATTTATTTTTATACCAAAACTAAATTATTGCATGAATAATTGCCATTTGACATGCTTGATATCAAACATACCATATGGGATTTTTTTTTGGATTTCATTTTTGCAAATAAAATTTATGAACAAAAATAGAGACAAAAATAGAGAAGTAAAAAACATTACACACACAAGAAAGATGAACATAAATGGGGGTAATGATGTCTTTATTACTCTGTCAAACCCATGTAGAAATGGTTACAAATCCCATCGAAGCACCCAAGGGATTCAACATTTAAACAAAAAACACTAAGTGTTTTCAGGCACATGGAAGGTCAAACTCTTGAGAAACTAACCACAAAAGTAACTACATGGGTATGTGTTGTCACAACCCAACAATCTCCATCTTGACAACAATTTCTTGATATATTTCCCAATGAATCAAACATCACATTYCTACAAKCTAAGAGAAGCCAAACACCACCACAACTTCTCTAACAATATTGGTTGCATGAACATTTCTGCTCAATTTTCTCTAGTATGGACCACTCCACCTCCACTGAATCAACATAACCACAAACTAAATTGWTKCARCCAYTGYAGGTGATACTCATGCTTCTTAGATACTRARGCACCCATTTCCATGCTCTTTACTTGGTTTYTCCACGYGYCCAYTAACAATACCATGTGCATGTGAAATATTTGAACATACCCATCGCAAACATCAACATTCCTACTACATRTGATACATCAGACATATAACCCTTTTCTTCTTCATTACTTAGGACATAAACCTGAAGAGAGCTTACAATGGAAAGCGAAAGAGATATTTATCGGTTTCACATTATTCATACCGAATTTCCTGAGTATCTTCTCCACATACTCTTATTGTGATAACCAAAGCTTACCATCTTTCCTATCTCCGTGTATTTCCATGCCCAATATTTTTTTTATTCTTTATTCATAATGCTCATGATTTAACTCTTCTTTTATCATGACTGTGTATCGGTTCATTAGTCTACAGATCTCAAATTGTTGTGAATTCGAGTCTTAATCAATAGGTGCTCCCTTCAAACTAAAATTCATGTGATCACAAGCTTGAAACCACGAGCTTATCCATTCCAAGCATTGTTTTGTTAGTGCTTTATTTTTCCACCCCTATTCTTCTGCATGGGACCGTATTCAACCTTCTGAGGGATTATTTACTTCCATCCCCTTCAGCTTCTTCATGTGACCGGTGTTGGAACCAGGTTCTCCGATACTTTGTCCTTCGGGACTTTCGGCCTTTGCAGACATTCCATCCTCCCAGAGTACATTTCGTCGAAGTGTGTATACTATATTCACTAGTAGATTGGGGAGTCAATATTTAATCTTTCGTTGGATAGACAATCCTAGCTTATCTAGAGGTTTCAAACAAATCTACGGTGAGGACTTAATGTGTAGTTGAGTGGACAGTTCTCGTTCACTTCGGGACTTCGACGTTTTGGGACTTCAGCCTTTGCAGTCTTCCAACTCTTTCGGAGCAAATTCCATCGAAGGGTGTATCAACACTCCCTGCATGATAAACTTCACATGTCCAAGCGTTAGGACCATAGACTTAGGCACAAAGGAGCTCCCACTCTCAAAGTATTAATCTATTCGGGACTCTGGAAATATGGGCTACTCGAACTCTAAAGTAGTTTAATCCCTCTAGAGTGTTTACCTATTGAATAGATCATAGAGTACTGATGACCACTTACCCTCAGTCTTACCTTATCCTTCCACTGTACTCGATCGAACGATCAAGAGATCTTCCAGTGGATCTTAGATCAATGGCTAACATTCATTCATGACTTCGGCCCTTGGTGGTTCGGGGATTTTTCTAGTAGGAGAAGCTAAACATACCTGGAGGCTATAATCCTAGAGTGATGTGGATTGCTAATGTCATTTTTGACGTGGCACTGGCTGAGTGGCTACCACATGTCTCCCTCCTAGATCATGGCTTTTCACTTAGTATATTCTGTACTTCATAGGTTCAGGAGTTTTAGTTGTTTGGGACTCTTTGTAATCCCAGAGTTGTGAATTTCAGGTTGAGTATTCCTTCCCTCGCACGATTGAACAGTCCAGGGGAATATTTTTTTATCCGAAGCTCATTCTTGATTGGAAATCTAGCAATTTGGTGATTCCAGGAATACGAGATATTATGGCTCCTTTATACATCCATTTATCACCGAAGAGTTGAGTAGATCTACACCCGTAGATCTTCCCTTGTCTTGATCAGATGACCTTTGTTTACTTCGGTACTTTGTTCCTTTGGCCCCACTTTTCCTATCCTTCCACTTTTCTTGATCAATGGTTGACGGGATTTCCCTACTCTTCCTCTGATCCAACAGTTGACGCGAGTTCGTTACTTGAGGGCTTCGGCCTTTGGGTATTCTTACATGATTCAGACTTATTTTTTCCGGAGTGGTTAGCACTGGAGTTGACCATCTTCTTTCCTTTAGTGTGATATGATGGTTCAACATTTCGATTCTAGATCAATGGTCAACCCTTAATTCTAGATCAAATATTGATCTAACAGCTGGAAAACTATCTGAAGCTCCTTCCTCATCGACAGTCNCTTTTCTTGATCAATGGTTGACGGGATTTCCCTACTCTTCCTGTGATCCAACAGTTGACACGAGTTCGTTACTTTAGGGCTTCGGCCTTTGGGTATTCTTACATGATTCAGACTTATTTTTTCCGGAGTGGTTAGCACTGGAGTTGACCATATTCTTTCCTTTAGTGTGATATGATGGTTCAACATTTTGATTCTAGATCAATGGTCAACCCTTAATTCTAGATCAAATATTGATCTAACAGCTGGAAAACTATCTGAAGCTCCTTCCTCATCGACAGTCCGCTACTTGATCCAATGGTCCATATTGATGGTTGAGATTTAATTTCTCCCAGCCTCTGGCTCCACCTCGATCTAACAGTCTTGAATTGTCCTGAACTAAGAATGAAGGACTCATGTAACTCGATCTTTTACAAAAGGATTTATTCACTTGTAGAAATTTGTCTCCTGTGTTACTTCAAATGCACCATCTCTTATGATATTCGATTAATGTTATTCCTTCTGATATTTGTGGCAGTGTTCTCATTTATGCATTATCGTTATCCAATCATAAGGTTATCTCTTCTGATTTTTAGGTTTATATAGGATTCCTTTGCACCTCGAGCTAGGTCTTCTGCGCAGTCTACTACGTTATCTCTCTTGAGCTTTAGGATCTCAAAGACATATAATAACAATACCATATTGATTATTTTGACATCAATGCCAACACCATAATACCATGTCCAACATTGACCATATTGGCCTTTTTTGACAGCAATGCAAACACCATAACACCATGTCCAACACTTTCCTCATTGAGACTCTCTCGTTGATCTGGGATTGATTGGAAAATTCTTCCCTTTATGCGATGGAAAATGAAGAAGAAATCATAGTAGCACCACCACTCTAGAAGCATAATGAAGATGTTTTCAATAGGTGCTCAAAGCCTTAGCTAAACTCTAGTAGCTCATTGAACTCCCTTAATTCCATTGAGGATGTCTATATTTATAGGAGGAATGGGATATAGAAAGTGGAAATGTTTCCCAAACCTTTTCCACACAATTTCCTTAGATAACCCAAGTGCTCCATCTTAACTGTTTTAATCCTCCTTAACTAGGAATTCCCATACTTGAATTNATATAGAGAAACCTCTTTCCCTTTTTTCCCTGTTAGCAAAGCAATCCTTCCAAATGTAAAGAGACAGGATTTCGATTGGAAAATCCTATGCTTCTTTTATTTGTTGTTGGTTGGGAAATGAAATGGAAAAGTGAGACAGGTGCATTGGCTCATGGGACATTAAGAAAATGGGAAACCAAAGACTAACACATCGATGAGGGTGGGATATTTCATTTATTGGCTTCATTGATTGGTTGGAGCATACTATATATAAATGGTAGGTCTATACATTGGGAAGTTGTGTAGTTCCATTGGTGCACCTTGACAAACAACCTTTGATTCCTCTCGGAATGCAGAGAAAGGGTAAACCAATCGAGAAAAAGTAGGACGTAAGAAACAATTGAAGAAACATAGCATGGTGAAACATATAAAGTTGAGGTAAACTAAATGGGTGAAGAAGAAACCAAAGACCCAGGAGCGACAGGAACACCAGCTTGACCTGAGAATCGTAGCATATTTTTGTATCATCATGGGCCACCCTAGTCCTTATATAACCTACTCTCTTATTAAAAATCGTTCAAGATTGCAGGATGGAGCTTAGCCTTCATGCATGTACCTTCATTACTACACCTAAGATTTGACCATTTCTTCCAAACCCAGTTATTCCAATCACTATCCTTCTAGTTGTATTCCAATCCCAACCACCTTCTTTATCTCAAGTAGATATCAATTACCCCTACATTTACTCTACTTAGTAAGGCCAATGAAATAAGTATTTAGAAATTGCACGACTACATCTCTCCTTTCATTCGACATCATAGCGAGGACCTATATATAGAGTTGAGATAGGAGAATAAAACCTAGTTAGATAAAATGGTACCGTGTTCCATTGGGAAAAAATGAAAAAAACTAGGTTCAATACTATCTCCAAGGGGGCACACTATTTAAGCATTTCTCCTATAGCGGTTGGAGCACATTCTATGCGATGCATGAGAAAGAATAATGTATATAATGGTGCCACCAAATCCAACTATTTGAGTTGAAAGAGAGAGATATGGAAAATGAAGTGGTATGTGATTAGTGGAGGGGAGTTTAGATAGATCCCACAAATATGGAGGCCATCATGAAATGGCCAGTTCCTACATATGTCACTGAAGTTAGGAGTTTTTTGGGGGAAGCACAATACTTGCGGAAATTTATAGCTTCATTTTCAATGGTAGTTTCACGACTCTACACCATAACAACCAATGTTAAGAGTTTCTAGTGGGGGGGGAATCAACAAAAGAAATTTGATGAGATGAAAATAAAGATCAATCAAGCACCAATGCTTGCACTACCAAAATTGCAATTTATCCCTTCGAAGTGGAGACAAATGCAAGTGGGTATGCCATGGGAGAATTTTTTATGCAGGGAGTAAGAATCGTATGATATAATTCCAAAGTATTTCATGGGGTAGTTCTCAACTACCCTACCTATGACAAGGAGCTCTATTCCTTGGTACACACTGTCAAAAATTTGAAGCACTATCTGATGGGAAATGAGACCATCATCTACACAGATCACCAACCACCATAGTATTTGCAGGCCCAAAGTAAGCTACAACAAACCAGACATTACAAGTGGATTGGGTTTTTACAACAATTTAATTTGGTCATAAAGTATAAGAAGGGTAGAACACATAAGATAGAAGACATGGTTTCACGACCACCCACATCCACTATTACAAATTTGGGAACTCTGATGCACACGGATCCTTTTACCCTTGATGCATATAAAGAGGCATACACAAAATATGACGACTTCAAGGAGGTGTTTCAACAACTACAAAGACAAATTCATATAGAGGAACGTGGCTAAAATGTTGATTACCATTTCTAGAATGGTTTAATCTACAAGCTTGATAAGCCTTATGTCCCTAAAGGTGAACGAATACAACTTATCAAAGAGGCTCACACCTCTAAGGTTGCAGGAAATTTTGGTGTTGGAATGACAGTTGTCAATTTATAAAGGTATGTGTACTAGCCCATAATTCAAGAATATGTAGCACAATATATTAGAGGATGTATACCATATTGCACCAACAATCCTAGTAATAGAAATCAAATTCTATACAATCCCTTCCTTGTACCCACTCGACAATGGGAAAGCATTTCCTTGGAATTTTTGGGAGGTTTACCAACCACATAGAAGGAACATGACTATTTATTTGTGGTAGTTGATAGGTTCAACAAAATGTGTATTCTCATTCCTTATAAAAATACCATCCAGGGATAGGAAGCAACAAACTTGTTCTTTGAATAGGTTGGGGTGCACTTTGGGATTCCAAGGAGCATCATCTCAGATAGGGATACCAGATTTCTTAGTGCATTTTGGACTTCATTGTGGGAGAAGATGAATAGTAAGTTGACGAGGTCTACAACATTCCATCCAAAGACATATGGATAAACATAAGTAGTCCACGTGACTTTGGTGCAACTTTTGAGGGGTTACAGTCAGAAGCATTTGAAAACCTGGGATGAAAATTTGATCTATAAACAAACTCTTATAGCATAGCAGTCCATACTTCTACTGTTAATTCATCTTTTGAAAATTTCTTTGAGTGTTTTCCACCTTCACCCTTAGATTTTGTATATCGAAAACAAGGAGGAGTGAGGGAATACCTCACAGGAGATGCATTAAAAGAAGAAAAATTTGTTGAGAAGATCAAGAAAATCCATTTGCAAGTACAAGAGACACTGAAGAAGTCATAGAAAAAGTACAAGGTTGGGCATGACCAACACAGAATAGAGACAACATTTAGAGTGAGAGACAAAGTATGTTTACAATTGAATAAGGAAAGGTTGCAGGGTCTTGGTAAGAAGATCAAGGATCGAAGGTATGGTCCTTTTGACGCATTGGAAAAGGTG
>JZKD02S1897390.1:0-20488 GCA_000966675.3 Picea glauca
GGACACAGGTGGTGCATGGTTGTCGTCAGCTTGTGCCGTAAGATGTTGGGTTAAGTCCCGCAACGAGCACAACCCTCGTGTTTAGTTGCCAACATTGAGTTTGGAACCCTGAACAGACTACCGGTGATAAGCCGGAGGAAGGTGAGGATGACATCAAGTCATCATGCCCCTTACGCCCTGGGCGAAACATGTGCTACAATGATCGGGACAAAGGGTCGCGACCCCGCGAGGGAAAGCTAACCTAAAAAACCCGGCCTCAGTTCGGATTGCAGGCTGCAACTCGCCTGCATGAATCCGGAATCGCTAGTAATCGTCGGTCATCCATACAGCGGTGAATCCGTTACCGGGCCTTGTACACACCGCCCGTCACACTATGGGAGCTAGCCATGCCCCAAGTCATTACCTTAACCACAAGGAGGGGGATGCCAAAGGCTGGGTTAGTGATTGGAGTGAAGTCGTAACAAGGTAGCCGTACTGGAAGGTGCAGCTGGATCACCTCCTTTTCAGGGAGAGCTGATGATTTTTGGGCATCTTGAGTCGTTTGACACTGCATCCGAAAGGAAGAACATCTGAGCCAAGCTCATAGATGGAGGTATTCTTTCGGGTCTCAACAGTCAAGTGAGACCATGAGCTTATCATCCCAGGTTGGAACAAGTTGATAGAATCCCATCTCCCATTTGCTTCCCTATGTCTTTTCCTGGGTGGCAACATGGGGAGGCAAAAAAAGAGTAGGGTTTCTCTTCTACTATTTGGATATATTGAGGCCTCCATCCCCGGGAGGCCTGCACAATGAAGGGCTATCAACTCATTTGCAATATATTGGTTTTCCAATATATTGGTGTTGGTGTAGGGGTAGGCCTCCCTCCCTAGGAGGCCTGGATGATGGGCTATTAGCTCAGTGGTAGAGCGCGCCCCTGATAATCGCGTCATTGTACTTGGGCTGTGAAGGCTCTCAGTCACATGGATAGTTCAATGTTCTCATCAACGCCTGACCCAGAGATGTGGATCATCCAAGGTACATTAGCATGGCGTACTCCTCCTGTTTGTTCGAACTGGGGTTTGGAACTGAACTTATCCTTAGGAGGATGGATGGGGTGATTCAGGTGAGATCGAATGTAGATCCAACTTTCTATTCATTTGTGGATCTGGGCGGTCCGGGGGGGCCAATGGTTATCCACCACATATGCTCTCTTCTTGAGAATCCATACATCCCTTATCAGTGTATGGATGGCTATCTCTCGGGCACAGGTTGAAGTTCATCCTAGATGTGGAAAATGGAGCACCTAACAACACATCTTCACAGACCAAGAACTACGGGATCAACCTTTTCATTCTAGGTAGGGTGACAGAGGGATCGTACCATTTGAGCCTTTTCATGCTTTTCTTGGAGGTCCATAGGAAACAACAATCGATAGGATTTCCTCATTATTCCCTAAAGGAATAACGTGAAAAGAAAATTCTATCAATTCATTTTCTGCAGGGCCCAGTAGATTGGATCTANAATGGGGTAGCGGTCGGTCGGGCTGGTGATATAAAAGTAAGTGAAATCTGAAAACATGAATCCCACATTCCATACTTAGCCACTTTTTGGATCACGGGTTCTCGGGCTGGCGGGCTCAAAATTGGGCCTCTATTGTTATGTGCCCTGCAAATAACACCCAGAATTCGACGATATACAAATTGACAAGCAGACCTGCGGGCTAGTTGGCTCAACATTGCACTCCTATTATTTCGTGTCCTCCAAACAACACTCAAAGTTCTGTGATATACAAATTGACAAACGGACTCCAGGGCTAGCGGCATCAAGATTGGGATTGTTTAAATATTGATTGTGATTAATATTAAATATTGATATTGCACAATTTAATTAGACAAAAAAGTTTGTACAATATGAAACGGGGAAGCGGTCGGTCGGGCTGGTGATATAAAAGTAAGTGAAATATGAAGACGTGAATCTGCCAACTTCCGCACCTAGAAATTGTCTGAAAAACGAGTAATACATACTAAATATGTACTTCTATAAAGTATGGACATGAGATTTTATATAGCATGTACGGATCCCCATACTTAGTCACTTTTTGGATCGCGGGTTCTCACACTGCCGGGCTCAAAATTGGGCCTCTATTGTTTCGTACCCTACAAATAACACCTAGAATTCCGCGTTATACAAATTGACAAGAGGACCTGTGGGATGGCTGGCTCAACATTGCACTCCTATTGTTCTGTGTCCTCCAAACATCACTCAGAGTTCCGCGATATACATATTGATAGACGGACTCTGGGGCTGGCGACCTCAAGATTGTGTTTGTTTATGGATGGTAATCCCTATCAACTATCTAACATTATCTAAAAACATTATTTTCAATACTAAATTATTAATATTAAATATTGATATTGTACAATTTAACTAGACAAAAAAGTTTGTACAATATGAAATGGGGAAGCGGTCGGTCGGGCTAGTGATATAAAAGTAACTGAAATATGAAGACGTGAATCTGCCAACTTCCACACCAAGAAATTTTCCGAAAAAATGAGTAATACATACTTAATATGTACTTTTATAAAGTACAGACATCATATTTTATAGAGCATGTACGGATGCCGCATTCCATACCTAGACACTTTTTGGATGGCGGGTTCTCGGGCTGGCGGGCTCAAAATTGGGCCTCTATTGTTCTGTGTCCTACAAATAGCACCCAGAATTCTACGTTATACAAATTGACAAGTGAACCTGTGGGCTGGCTGGCTCAACATTGCACTCTTATGGTTCCATGTCATCCAAATAACACTCAGAGTTCCGCGATATACAAATTGACAAATGGACTCCAAGGTTGGCAGTCTCAAGATTGTGATTGTTTACGGATGGTAATCCTTATCAACTATCTAACATTATCTAAAAACATTATTTTCAATACTAAATTATTAATATTAAATATTAATATCGTATAATGTAATTAGACAAAAAAGTTTGTACAATATGAAACGAGCAAGCAGTTGGTCGGGCTGGTGATATAAAAGTAACTGAAATCTGAAGATGTGAATCCGCCAACTTCTGCACCAAGAAATTTTTCGAAAAAATGAGTAATACATACATAATATGTACTTTTATAAAGTATAGACATGAGATTTTATAGAGCATGTACGGATCCTGCATTCCATACTTAGCCACTTTTTGGATCGCGGGTTCTCGGGCTGGTGGATTCAAAATTGGACCTCTATTGTTTCGTGTCCTACAAATAGCATCCAAGAGTTCTGTGATATACAAATTGACAGGCGGACTTGCGGGTTGGCTTACTCAACATTGCACTTCTATTGTTCTGTGTCCTCCAAACAACACTCAGAGTTCCGTGATAAACAAATTGACAGACGTACTCCAGGGTTGGCGGGGTCAAGATTGCGATTGTTTATGGATGGTGATTCCTATCAACTATCTAACACTGCCTAAAAACATTATTTTCAATACTAAAGTATTGATATTGTATAATTTAATTACATAAATTTATTAAAGGATGTTAAATATCTTATTTAAAAGAAAAACCCACGTATTCGAAAACTCGCGTTCCAAATTTTTTGTACAATATGAAACGAAGAAGAGGTCGGTCGGGCCGGTGATATAAAAGTGGGTGGAAATCTGAACACGTGTATCCGCCAACTTCCGCACCTAGAAATTTTTCGAGAAACGAGTAATACATACTAAATATGTACTTTTATAAAGTATGGACATGAGATTTTATAGAGCATGTACGAATCCCTCATTCCATACTTAGCCACTTTTTGGATTGCGGGTTCTCGGGCTGGTGAGCTCAAAATTGGGCCTCTATTGTTTCGTTCCCTACAAATAGCACCCATAGTTCCGTGATATACAAATTGATAAGCGAACTTGTGAGCTATTTGAATTTTAGGGGCCTTTGTGGGCTGGCTGGATCAACATTGCACTTCTATTGTTCTGTGCCCTCCAAACAACACTCGGAGTTCCGCGATATACAAATTGACAGACGAACTCCAGGGCTGGCGGGGTGAAAATTGCGATTGTTTACGGATGGTGATTCCTATCAACTATCTAACACTACCTAAAAACATTATTTTCAATGCTAAAGTATTGATATTAAATATTGATATTGTACAATTTAATTACATAAAATTATTAAAGGATGTTAAATATATTATTTAAAAGAAAAACACGCGTATTCGAAAACTCGCATTCCAAAAAATTTGTACAATATGAAACGGGGAAGAGGTCGGTCGGGCTGGTGATACAAAAGTGGGTGGAAATCTAAACACGTGTATCTGCCAACTTCCGCACCTATAAATTTTCCGAGAAACGAGTAATACATACTAAATATGTACTTTTATAAAGTATGGACATGAGATTTGATAGAGCATGTACGGATCCCTCATTCCATACTTAGCCACCTTTTGGATGGCGGGTTCTCGGGCTGGCGGGCTCAAAATTGGGCCTTTATTGTTCTGTGCCCTACAAATAGCACCTAGAGTTCCGCGATATACAAATTGACAAGCAGAATTGCGGGCTATTTGAATTTTAAGGGCCTTTGCAGGCTGGCTGGATCAACATTTCACTTCTATTGTTCTGTGTCCTCCAAACAACACTCGGAGTTCTGCAATATACAATTTGATAGACGAACTCCAAGGCTGGCGGGGTCAAGATTGCGATTCTTTACGGATGGTGATTCCTATCAAGTATCTAACACTACCTAAAAACATTATTTTCAATGCTAAAGTATTGATATTAAATATTGATATTGTACAATTTAATTACATAAAATTATTAAAGGATGTTAAATATGTTATTTAAAAGAAAAACCCGCATATTCAAAACTCGCGTTCCAAATTTTTTGTAAAATTTGAAACGGGGAAGAGGTCGGTCGGGCTGGTGATATAAAAGTGGGTGGAAATTTGAACACGTGTATCCACCAACTTTCGCACCTAGAATTTTTTCGAGAAACGAGTAATACATACTAAATGTGTACTTTTATAAAGTATGGACATGAGATTTTATAGAGCATGTACAGATCCCTCATTCCATACTTAACCACTTTTCGGATGGTGGGCTCTCGGGCTGGCGGGCTCAAAATTGGGCCTCTATTGTTTCGTGCCCTACAAATAGCACCCAAAGTTCCGCTATATACAAATTGACAAGCGAACTTGCGGGCTATTTGAATTTTAAGGGCCTCGTGTTGATATGATAGCACAATTGGACTTCAGGTAGTATATATTCGTTTATTACAATATGAAACGGGGAAATGGTCCATCGGGTTGGTGATATAAAAGTAAGTGAAATCTGAAGACTTGAATCCACCAACTTTCGCACCTAGATTTTTTTCGAAAAACGAGTAACACATACTAAATATGTACTCTTATAAAGTATGGACATGATATTTTTATAGAGCATGTACGGATCCCGCATTCCATACTTGGCCACTTTTTGGATCGTGGGTTCTCAGGCTGGTGGGCTCAAAATTGGGCCTCTATTATTCTGTATCCTACAAATAGCACCCAAAGTTCCGTGATATACCAAATTGACAAGCGGACTTGCAGACTGGCTGGCTCAACATTGCACTTCTACTGTTCCGTGTCTTCCAAACAACACTCGAAGGAAACGAGTAATACCTACTAAATATGTACTTTTATAAAGTATGGACATGAGATTTTATAGAGCATGTACGGATCCCTCATTCCATACTTAGCCACTTTTTGGATCGCGGTTTCTCGGGCTGGCAGGCTCAAAATTGGGCCTCTATTGTTCCATGTCCTACAAATAGCACCGAGAGTTCCACGATATACAAATTGACAGGCGGACTTGCGGGTTGGATGGCTCAACATTTCACTTCTATTGTCCCGTGTCTTCCAAACAACACTCGGAGTTCTACGATATACAAATTGACAGACGGACTCTAGGATTGGCGGGCTCAAGATTGGGAATGTTTACAGATGGTCATCCTATATAACATTATCTAAAAAAAATTATTTTCAAATACTAAATGATTAATATTAAATATTGATATTGTACAATTTAATTACATAAAATTATCAAATCCGGTAACTCGCCTATTCGGAAAACCGCGAGCCAAAAAGTTTGTACAATATGAAACGGGAAAGCGGTCGATCGGGCTGGTGATATAAAAGTAAGTGAAGTCTGAAGACGTGAATCCACCAACTTTCGCACCTAGAAATTTTCCAAAAAATGAGTAATACATACTAAATATGCACTTCTATAAAGTATGGACATGAGATTTTATAGAGCATGTACAGATCCCGCATTCCATACTTAGCCACTTTTTGGATTGTGGGTTCTCGGGCTGACAGGCTCAAAATTGGGCCTCTATTGTCCAGTGTCCTACAAATAGCACCGAGAATTACACGATATACAAATTGACAAGTGGACCTACGGTCTATATGGCTCAACATTGCACTTCTATTGTTCTATGTCCTCCAAACAACACTCAGAGTTCCGCGATATAAAATTGACATATAGACTCTAGGGCTGGCAGGCTCAAGATTGCGATTGTTTACGGATGGTAATCCCTATCAACTATCTAACATTATCTAAAAATATTATTTTCAATACTAAATTATTAATATTAAATATTGATATTGTACAATTTAATTAGACAAAAAAGTTTGTATAATTTGAAACGGGGAAGCGGTCGGTCGGGCTGGTGATATAAAAGTAAGTGGAAATTTGAACACGTGCATCCGCCAACTTCCGTACCTAGAAATTTTCTGAGAAATGAGTAATACATACTAAATATGTACTTTTATAAAGTATGGACATGAGATTTTATAGAGCATGCATGGATCCCTCATTCCATACTTAGCCACTTTTTGGATCGTGGGTTCTCGGGCTGGCGGGCTCAAAATTGGGCCTCTATTGTTCTATGTCCTACAAATAGCACCCAGAGTTCCGCGATATACAAATTGACAGGCATACTTGCGGGTTGGGTGGCTCAACATTGCACTTCTATTGTTCCGTGTCCTCCAAACAACACTCAGAGTTCCACGATATAGAAATTAACAAACGGACTCCAGGACTAGCAGGCTCAAGATTGCGATTGTTTACGGATGGTCATCCTATCTAACATTATCTAAAAACATTATTTTCAAATACTAAATTATTAATATTAAATATTGATAGTGTACAATTTAATTACATAAATTTATCAAAGGATTTTAAATCGCTTATTTAAAAAAAAATGAAGTTAACAAAACAAAGTTTTTTTAAATTCTATCACCGCAAGCATAACAACAACCGATTTGAATTTTAAGGGCCTCTTGTTGATATGATATCACAATTGGACTTCTCACAATATATATTTGTTGATTTCAAATTATTCCAGGAGATTAATTTTACTAAGTTCATCGATCAAGGAAAAATGCTAAAACAAGCCACATATTATATTTATGCCATAACACCATACAAATTGACTGGTGGATTTGCGGGCTAGCTGGCTAAAAAATTGAAATTATATTGTCCCATGTCCTCCAAACAACACTCGGAGTTCCGCGATATACAAATTGACAGACAAAGCATACAACCAAGAACCAACTAAATTCCAAATAGGCCGCAAGAAATTTCCCACAAGGTTCCATAGAGCAGGGCACATTGACCTTTGCATCAAACAATTTGATATACAAAGAAAAGACATCGCGACATTCGTTTTCTCTTACATCTGGTATATGTTCCCAAGATAAAATAACTAGGGCCATGGGTTTGGACCGAACAATCTTATGCGCGTGCAATCTCAAGTACTGGAGTTCGACCAACATTCATCTGGATGTTGAAGAAATATTACAGAGACACATGAGATATTTTTCGTTTCTTGCCAAAGTTTGATATGTTTTCTTTTTTTCCTTCTTCAGCTGATATGCAAAATTGCATTGTCCTCATTTAAGGTAAATTTGTTGTGTATCCGAAAGTTGTGCAACATGTAGACACCGCTTGCCTTTTTCTGTAGATATGTTTCATATGACAATTCTACCAACTTAGGAAGCACATTTTGTAACAGAGACTACCTAACTGTACAATGCACGATTGTGTTTCCCATGGTTCGAATGGCAGCATTGAGTCAATGTCCATATATATATGGACATTTTTCACTGCATCACAGACAATCAATCGTATCATCACTTATCAAAGCGGAGGCAGAAGCAGGAGAGTTTCATTTCGCACATACAGGTTCAAAGGGGGTCGAGTATGCATTCACTGCAATCAAAACACCTTCAACCTCAGAACGCGAGCATATAAATTAATACATTGAACAATATAATACACAACTGGAACCAACCCCCCCCTAAAAAAAATAAAAATAAAATAAAACAAGCCCCAAAAATTTGGTGAAGGCTATTTGTATAAGCAAAGTGAGGATGATTTTGTGGATGTATACGCACAATAGTTGTAGAGATAGCTAGTTTCTTCAGATCCTGTACTATATCTGCTCACAACTCTGTTACAAACATTGCTTGGGTTGTGCAAAAGATCCTTTCTCTAACATCCCTTTTCTTTGTTATATTTTTGAAGAGCATAAGTGGAAATTGCCCTTTATGCAATTGTTGTTTCATTGACGAAAACAAATTTGAATAGGTATCGAATAATTGAAGTTGCAACATGGAACAGTGCAATATTTGTGTAACTTACCTGGGATACATGCACATGCAAAAGTAAAGGACAAAACTGGATATGGAAAGCGGTACCATTGCCTTGTCGCTGTCTGACTCTCCATCCTTTATATGGAGAGTGTGTTGTGAGCCAAGTTTTCTCGCCAGTGTGACAGCTGCGCCAATGGTTCCTATTGGGTAAATATCACTACTCTGTGCAAGCTGGTTGATAGTCATGTCCAGGATGAAACAATATTTTGAACAAACAACGAGAATTTTTTCCACAATACTTGTTTCATTGAGCAAAATAATCCAATCACAATCACCACAGTCATATACTGTTTTGGGAAATATATTAAAATTTTTACTTGATATCCCATTACCCGACAATATCTTTTCTGCATGTTTCTCGACAAGTTGTGTAGGAATAGTCAGTGTCACTATCATCATGGCCTCCTTGTCTGTCATGTTAGCACACATAATGGATCTAGTTTTGTTTGCCTTGTCCAAGTAGGTGTTATAGACGACAATTATGTCCCCGACGAACACTTGTCCAGTTTGGCGGTTGTTCAAGCCCTCTATTGATAGTACTTTAGGTGTTACAACTCTAGACCTGGTGACAATTTTTGAATAGGAAAACTAAAGTGAATGGTATTGTGCATTTTTTTTTTGTATTCTTCTTTCATTGGCATAAATCTACAACTATATGCATAGCTTCGATGAACTATGGAGCCATAGTTTTGAAACCACACCTCTTAGTCTGTGGAACCTGCGCTATGTTGGACGTCTCGCTTGTTCTTGTTGATACTTCTTGTGAACTGAAAACCATGTATTACAGATGACATCAACATATTTACCATGCCATAGATGAATAAATAGCCGAGGATATTTGTTTGGTAAACATACTAGGAGCAGAGTGTATGCATCTTTACCTTTGGCCTTGTCGGTCTGCTGATGTTTGGGATAACTGACTGCTCATGGCCATGTCACTAGTCCAACTTTTTCTGATGCAAGCATGTGGAGATGAACATCAGAAGGACTAAATAAGGTCACCTAATGCATTCTTCTTGAACTATGTGTAAATTATTTGAATCATCGTGTGCCTATTAAGTGAGGAGGTATGTTTTGGGGAAATAAGAACTTTATCCCCATTCTCTTCATTTTTTTTTATTAAAATGGTGACTACTACAAAATAATTGTAATAAGCATATGTATTGTATACTGTCCATCAGAAGGAATAAAGAAGTGTAAAATTGTATGCATTTGATTTTTTTGACTGGAAAAAGGTGTAACAGTAAACAGGGTGTGAGGGCGGGGCACCACGACCAATCTGTATATTGCGGACCCCCGAAAGCCAGGGGAGAAATCTTGAACTCACCAGCCCAACACTCGCAATCGAAAAAGTGGGTAAGTATGGAATAAGGTAGAAGCGTGACCATACAAGTGAAATCGTTCATCTGCCAACTAGCGAACAAAGGCATTTTTAGAAAGACCACTAAGCAGATAAATTAGAAAATAAAAGGGATAATAGAAAATGGAAAAGTAGAAATAGGGAGGGCAAAAAGGCCCATTGCTTCCAAGCCATCGTTTTCTAGTCTAATATTATATGCCCCCACCCGATTTGTATATTTAATTTACCAGCACAGTTGGTATACATTTTCGAAGATTGTACCACATAACCCTTTGTTGTTGCACATAACAATTCATCTTCCTGTCCAACCAACCTGTTTCTTCCAAGGTAGCAACGCCGAATATGAAATGGACATCAAGGCAAGTTAGTATGAAGACAAACATGTAAAAGAAAGATAAAAAATTATATTTATTCCAATGTAACAACAAACAAAATACGATTCACATGAGAATACGCAGAAAGATATTATAATTGAAGGAAGCAAAGAACAAAGAAAAAATAAAAAATAAAAAAGGTGCAAAGCAACAGAATGCACAACAAATTTACAGATAGTAAATGAAAAAATGAACACTGGAATATGAAATAAGAGTACATGTATCCACCTCTGTATGTCCTCGTCTACATTCTCGCCAAAGAGTCCATCGTCCTCTCCAGCCATTCTGTTTGTTTAAATGTAGCAATGCAGGGAAAATACAACGAACATGAAGTAGGTTAGTATGTAGGAAGACACGTAATGAAGATAAGTTATTATGTAGGAAGGTACGCAACATATACATACAATAAACTAGGTGAACACATATACATAAAATAAATGAAATACAAAACAACGCAATGTGAAATAACAGTACAAGCATGCACCTTTCTATCTCCTCTTCAACTGATGTAGTCAAGACTCCGTCGTTTTCTCCAACTATTTTGTTTGTTTGAATGTGGGAACGCACAAAATACAATGAACATGAATGGAAACTGGTATGCACCAGAGAACAAGTAATATGTACATACAGTAAAAGAGACTCAACGAATAGTCTAAAAGATAGGAAAGCATGCACCTTTCTATCTCCTCCTCAACCGATGCAGTCAAGACTCCGTCGTTTTCTCCAGCTATTCTGTTTGTTTGAATGTGGGAATGCACAAAATACAATGAACATGAATGGAAGCTGATATGCACTGGAGAAGAAGTAATATGTACAAACAGTAAAAGAGACTCAATGAATTGTCTAAAATATAGGCAGAAACACGAACCTTTGCGCTTCTCCATCCATAACTGTAAATATGTAATTTTTTTTCCCTGCCCAAAATATATTACAAGCCACAAAATATTACGAAATTGCATGGCCGTAGCTAAACGATTTTTGGTTTTCTGTGGAAAAGTATCCAGATATGCTTCCACCGATGGAAATACATGTTCTTTATCCTCTACACAAACCGTTGTTCCCACGATACAAGATTTTGGTTTTTCATGGAAAACTACCCAGATATGGTTCCAGACATGGAAATATAATTTTGTAGAATCTTTGTTGTACATATCATATCTCAAGTACAAGATAAATTGTATGGTGGGCACACTAGTCTGTGTAGAGGATAAACAACATGTATTGTCATATGGGCACATTTCACCATACATGGTTTATAAATGCAACCTGTATATGTTTTATTTTAACAAAAAAATAGCAGATATTGCAATTTCACATGTACTTCTCGAACTATTTTTCATACAACTATTTTCTATCATGTCAACACCGAAGCACTAACAAAATGTCATAGTAGAACATATATTGACCTCACCAGACAGGGCAAATAACACAATTGTATGTCCACCTGTGGGTGTAGGGGCTGAACACCGTAAAGCACCCAAAAAACAATAATAATACAAAAAAAAACCAGCTCCAACTACTGGCGCAGGACCCCAACCCTACAAAGTCGAATCAAACAAAAGAAAATAGCAAGCACCAAACCAACGAGAAAGCATGAACAAGCCCAACTATAGCCCCAGGGCCCCAGAGCCCCAGAGCGTAAACTTGAGCCAAACAAACACAACCAGTAACCGACGAACCAGGGAACAAGCAACAACCATCGAACCAGTAAACAACATATATATCTCCAACGATTACGAAACTGCAGGCAAAGCACAGAAGGAACCAACAACATACAACGAGCATGCCAGTAGAAATAAGCAAACATTCTTACTTGCAAACTGCAAACAAAGAACAACAAAGAAGGAATAGAAAATGAAACTATGGCATGGAAACTTACTCCGAAACGATGAAAGGCAGAAGCGCAGGTTGAATTGTGAACCAAACAACAACAAGAAGCAGCAACCGACGAACCAACGAAGAAGAAGCACTCACCAAACCAGTAAACAATGTATGTAGCTTCAACGATGAAGAAATTGCATTGCAAGGCTCGAAGAAGGATGAAAGATACAATGCCTATTCAACTGGCGGTGGACAACAATATTGTGCAAAATCACTGCAACATTGTATGGAAATTTTCGAGGAAAAATGTACTTCGAGAAGCATATTTAGATAAACATTTAAGGTTGTTAGGCTGTCTAAGGACCTCGCGGTATGCACACTTTTAAGCCGCCAGGCCTTCAACTGGTGGTGGACAACAATATTGTGCAAAATCATTGCAACATTGTATGGAAAATTTCAAGGAAAAATGTACTCTGAGAAGCGTATTTAGATAAACATTTAAGGTTGTCAGGCTGTCTAAGGACCTCGCGGTATGCAAACATTTAAGTCGTCAGGCTTGTTGGAGGACCTCGCGTCATGTAAACATTTAAGCTGTCAGGCCTATTCAAGCACCTCAAAAAAAATGGTCAATACATTTCAATACAAATACATGCGACAACGACGTTATAAAATTTGGAATTATCGATCATTATAAATATTGGATATCTAAACATTTCAATATGATTAGTACAAATAAAAAAATCACCATATATGATCTAAGACAATGGCAACAGAAAAATGCTAAGATAAACATTCGAACTAATGCTAGCATTAATCCACCTTCAAGCAATGCATAAGAAAAATACATGATTCAAAAAGACTGTAGACGATGAAAAAGTTTGGATATGCTAACATATAAAACATTGGGAATAGCATAGCCAGCAATAAGACCTCCAATCTATTATCCAATCATATCACTACATATATGGTACTTTTTATTATATAAAATTCAATGTTGTTAGTTCCTTAGCTCCAACAATAGATATTATGCAAATATTTCTGGTCAAAGGACAAACTAATGTGAGGTCAACGAATTATCGATCACTATAGTCCCTCTATGCCTACAACAAGGACTAATAACACTTTGGCTCATTTTCGCTCTTTTCAAGTCCTCTAAACTCAATAGAGGCATTACAATTCATCTCAAATTCCACCGATGAAATCTTACAATTCATCCACCGAAAGAGACATTACAATTCATCCCAAAAGTTGTCCACCAATGAAATCTTGTTAGAAAAGAGCAAACTATTAACATGAACGCTTTTTTTTCACTATGATCTAAATCATTTTGTATTTATCCCCAATCATTTGAACATTTTTGTTTCAATTTGTTGTGAGGTGCTAATTTATCTAAATTATTTTGTATTTATTTTCAATTATTTATTTATGTTTTTAGAAAATTGAAATTGGGTAAATGGTCTAACATGTTATTGTTTTTATTGTAATTATTTTTGTGTCCACCAATGAAATCTTGTTAGAAAAGAGCAAACTATTARCATGAMCATTTTTTTTTCACTATGATCTAAATCATTTTGTATTTATCCCCAATCATTTGAACATTTTTGTTTCAAAATGTGTTGTGAGGTGTTATTTTATCTAAATTATTTTGTATTTATTTTCAATTATTTATTTATGCTTTTAGAAAATTGAAATTGGGTAAATGGTCTAACAYRTTATTGTTTTTATTGTAATTATTTTTGTATTTTAAAAAGTCAAATCTTAGTAAATGGCTTCATTTACATTTTCTTGATTACTACCTTATTAACAACTTGATTGCATCATGGAAAATGTTAAAATGATTAATTTCTTACTTGTGGAATTCAAAAAGTAGTAGGTGCATAAATCCTCATCTTACACAAGATTTGGAAGGCCTTTTCTAAAARCGCTTTGTGGATGAACAATATTTATAGTGTTTTTCATGAGTACATCTCTTTTTGTGTATGGGGAATGAATGAGCTTCAATTTCACTATGTGCATGTATTTGAGGTAATGTGTTAGTGTTCTCTTTTGCTCTAGTACTAACATTGCTTGTAATTGTGTTTTTTGTGATGCCTTACGAAGTAAAGTTTACTAAAAAGCGAAGTGGCATATGATTAAGTGATAATATAACTCTCTCTCTCTCTCTCTCTCTCTCTCTCTCTCTCGTGCATATGAGATAGCCATGTTTTAGGTTGGAAATGCATGGGTCTTGCAACATGTTAGTCCCTAAAGTTGCACTTGACTGTGAGAGGGMAAACTACGACATCATCGGTTTATTGTAAAATGTTTAGGAGGTTTTTATAATTTGGTTTTTTAAATAAGGTGGTTGAAAAYTGGCTCAAGGTTAGAACATAACATGAAAATCAAGATCAGAACATAGTATATCCCATTGACTGAGTARAAGGTAGGCACATAGATGGATTAAACCAATAAGAAAAGAAAGGATGAAGCCWTCAATTTGTCAACTTCACATAAATTCTTGTTTCARAATATCATAAAGAAACAAGAACATGAGCTTGAAATCAAAACTTGAAATTAATTCCCACAACAAATTATTTACTGTATTAATTATCAATCAAGAAACAAATGCATTRCAGTMTGAATAATGAATTCAAGCRTGAAGAAAGAAAAACAGAGTAGAAAAGAGTGTCTAACCATCCATATGCCTTTTMTATTAAGTGTCAAATAGAACACAACTTCCTTTACAAGGAGTTTCACAAAACAAGCCCTYTGGATCTCCAATTTTTCGACCCTTAACTTCTCCTTCTACAGAGTTTATATAGAACAATACATAATTATCAAGATCCAAAAGAAATAGATCTAAAAACCTCCTCATCTATATTTAGTTTCTTGTTTCAAATAATCAAGGAGAATGTCCAATATGTTCTCCAATTCAAATTGATGAGGTGGCTTGTCAATTGTCGTCCATGAGATTTTTTAGGAAAATAAATCTGGCAAATTATTGAAAAGTAGGGTCCAACAATCTCTTCGTATCTCTCAAACGGTGATAGATGTGTAAAAACTGAGAATTTATTTTGTGAAGGGACTCGATCCCAACAAAAACCTCTTTTTGTTTCCAAAAATTCATCACCAGCTGTTCTGTAACCTCTCCCAAAATTACTGACTAAAACATGAAATTATTTATTGTGAAATATTAGAAAAATAGGCCTCAAAGATGAATTCGAATGTCTTAAAATGTGATTTCTGTGTAAAAACCAAGATTTGTGAAGGGGCATATTCCCAACAAAAACCTCTTTTGTTTTCAACAAATTCCTCTCCAGATGTTCTGCAACCTCTCTTGAAGAAAAATACTAAAACATGAAAAACAAAACAGAGTATTTCCTATAGCTTTATCAGAAAATTAGGCGTCAAAGATATATCTGAATCTCTTAAAATGTGATTGTTGTGTAAAAACTGAGAGAGGTTTTTGTGAAGGGACATGTTCCCAACAAAAACCTCTTTTGGTTTCAACAAATTCATCTCCAGATGTTTTTCAACCTCTCTTGAAGATAAAGACTATAACAGGTAAAAAACAGAGTATTTCCTGTAGCTTTTCTGGTTCTACAGAATAATAGCCTTTGTCATCAGAAAACACTGCTTCAACTTTTGATGATCTGGTGATTTCTCTTGTTATAGGTCCTGTATATGATGAAACAATCTGTTTACATTTCTTTGCTGGTTTTTTATGCAATGGAGTTTCTTTTATCTTTTTCCTGGTACCCGCTTCAACATTTTTAGAGTGATCTTCTATAACTATGACGTTTTATTCTTTGATTGATGGATTGAACATGGCTTTAGACTTCAACCTGTATTTGTTGGTAACCCTAGTATAATTCCTTCTAGGGTTTTGAGACATAGGCACACCTTTATTCTTTGTCCCTTTGACTGCAACGCCCTTTTTATTGGTTGATGGTGATTCATGCTTGGCTGTAGTTTGAATATCAAAATCTTCATCTGAATCTTCTTCCCCTTTAACATCTTCCTCAGAAAACATTTCGATTTTTGGATCTAACTTCAGTATTTTACCTCTGTTATTCCTCGTCACCCTGATAGAAGGCATTTCTTCTTTGACAGGGGTTTCATCAATTGAAATATTTTGTTTCTGTGTGACAATCTTTTTTCCTTTACTTTTCTTCTGTTTGCTGGACTGTGGGTTAGGGTTTAAAGATTGCATGAGCCAGCTCCAGGGTTTCTGTATTTCTCTCAAATAAGACACAACTAAAGTCTTAATTAAGACTTGATGAAACATGCTGCTCTTTACATTGGAAGAGAGTGACTGCACTCTTTATTTGACATCTTTGTCAAGCTTTTGAGTAGAAAGTAAGGTAGATTTAAGGGATAATCGCCATTTAGATGCATTAATAACCTAATGTGGTAGATATAGATTAGTGGGAATCTACCTTCGCAGGTGATATACCTATGGATAATGATCAATGCAGTGTGCCATTCTGGTCTAATCCAACTGTGAGGAACTCCCTTTCTCCAATTTGGATTCTGCTTATCTGGAAGCAAAAATTGATTAACAAACTCTGTAACCACATGCTCCTTCTTCCACCATCGTTCTCCTCCAACTACCAATCTACAAGCTTTTGCAATTGTCTGTTCTGTCACCAACATCAACAACTTCCCAATCTCCACTTCATAACCATCAAAGTTCAGTGCAAACTCCATAGAAACTTGTTCGTCGTGACCTTGGAAAGTGGTAAGGAATTCGAACCAACCAACATCTCTAAACTTTTGAGCCATCTGAGGATAAGCTTCGAGGAGTTCAACACCCTCGAGTTCTAATCTAACCACTTGTCCGCTCCTCTTAGGTGCCATCGAAACACACTGCTACAACTGGCACTGCTCAGATTCTGAATATGCTACCTGCAATCGGTTAATATATAACCGTTCTCTTGAGAAAGCATCTGCGCTTAAAATTCAGCAAAATCATTACGATGAGTGATTGTTTCAAATCATAATCTTTGGGAATTGAACAGTTTGAAATGAGTCCTTTGCAGGTACAGAGCAGTCTGATCGTGTAACAGTTTGAATCATCAAATGATTCGGGAGTCATTGCGAGACACATGCGAACTCTTAGTCCACGATCTGGGTAATCATAACAGAATCTGGGTGGCAGTCGCATATTAAGGCATGATTATATTTGTGCTATGGGAATAATGATTTTCCAATAGCGCTATTAATGACTTAGCATAATATGAATTTGTAAAGTTCAAACATACATATGAAGTGACACATCATTCAAAACCATGTCTTAAAACTCCAAACTTAAAGAAATTATCCAAAAAGTTAAAACGCAAACCATAACAAGATGAAAGCAATGATTTAAATCAAATGGAAACAGATAATGAAGTGCAGGTAGGAGGGGTTTAAGATTAGGATTTCTCACTAAATCAAAAGCAGAATTAGAGACTAACACAAGGTTTTTTGATAAGGGCTTAAGGACTATAGATAACTTTTAGTTTTAAAATAACTATGAAGGAAGACAATCAATCACTAAGGTGGATATGTACAAACTTTATAGAGTTTTCTTCGAGGCAAGTCTTAAAACCACGAGCAATTATAACCCCAATGTGGGTTGGATTTGAACGACCTATAAAGGCTTCATTGTAATTTTTAAAGATTTGGCATTAATAGTGATTAAAGGTGTGTATGTTTTCTAGGTCTCCCTTCCTTTGATTCGTGTCTTTGTGAAGCCTTCTTTAATTCAAACTTACTAAAATCCAAAGTGCCATATCCATTGCCGAGGAATTCATTCCAAGTTAATAATATGACTCTCTATATTATGCATATGTCATACTTATGTGTTGGGTTGGGAATGCATGGGTCTTGTAGGCATGCTTGAGAAGGGCTTAATGATGACACATAATTATGATCATTCAATGAATGTGATGAGAGGCAATGCAACTTCTACTTCTTCTCCTGATGAGTGCCTTATTGACTCTGGAGCATCTTATCATATGGCTAAGGAGAAAGCCTTGTTTTCCACTCTAAATGAATTTAACACCAAGAAAATATGTGTTGGTGATGATAGATCTCTTAGTGTTGTAGGATTTGGAACAATTCAGGTAGATAATGGTTATTTCAATGATGTATTATGTGTTCCAAGTCTTTCCTATAATCTTATATCAATATATCAAATCACTCATTCAGGTGAAGATAAAACCGTAGAATTTTCACCTCACCAAGTTGTAATCAAGGATCTCAAAGATCCTCAACATGTTCTTGCAACTAGAATTGTTGATGATATTACCAGGTTGTACAAGTTTGACAACTTGGGTCATCATCTTTTCCATCAGTTTTTGTTGCTCATAGCGATGACTTGAGCAAACTTTGGCATGAGCGGTTTGATCATCTAAACTATCTCTCACTACAACAACTATGTAATCAATAGATGGTGACTGGTCTTCCTCTTGTTTCATGTAGAGATGGTGTTTGTGTCCGTTGTGTTCTCGTCAAACATCATCGGGACAATTTTGACAAACGTGCCTTTTAGCACGCCTTGGGCCCTTTACAACTTGTTCACAGTGACTTGTGTGGTCCACTTTCTTCTCCTTCTTTTTCTAGGTGCAAGTGTTTCTTAACTTTCATTGACGACTTTTCCAGACGTACTTGGGTTTACTTCTTAAAACTCAAGAGCGAAGTTTTTGACAATTTTCTAGCCTACAAGGCCCTTGTAGAAAATCAATCTAGACATCAAATTCAAAGGTTAAGAATAGATAATGGAGAAGAATATGTGAACAATAATTTTACAAGTTACTGCACTACATATGGCATCCAAATGCAACACATTGTTCCAAATACACCACAACAAAATGGTGTTGTTGAGAGAAAGAACCACACATTAAAAGAAATGGCTAATTGTATGATCCAATTTAAGGGATTAAGTCTAAAGTATTGGGCAAAATCCATCAACTGTGCAAATTACATACTAAATCGCACTCCCATAAAGGCTCTTAAAAATATAACACTAGAAGAAGCATGGAATAAAATTAAACCTAATGTAAGTCACTTCCGTGTATTTGGCAGTATAGCATGGGCTCACATTCCTGATGAGAAAAGGAAAACATTGCAGCCTAAAAGTGAGAAGTGTATATTTGTTGGTTATTCTGAAGATGTCAAAGGTTACAAACTTCTTCAACCACATTGTAATGAAATTATTATTTGAATAGATGTTAAATTTGATGAAAATCTCTTGGTTCGCGAGCCTAATTCGGTGATTGTGCCTTCTTCGGTCTGCGAGCCATCTTCGACGTTTGTGCCTTCTTTTGTTCCTATTTTGGTTTCTTCTTCAGATGATGACACTGAGGATGAAAATCCAGCTCTGCTTGCTCACCTTCCTCCAGATGAGTACATTGAACCTGAACTAGCACCAACACCATCGCTTCCTAGATGGGTCTGTTCAACATGAGAAACAGTTGGTGATCTTGTCGGTGATCCTTCATATCAACATCGGACATGGTCACAGTTCTAGTGAGCCTCTTTTCTTTTGGCTCAAGTTTTAGAGAATCATGATACAAAGACATTTGCAGAAGCTTCAAGTCATCCAAATTGGGATACAATAATGAATGAAGAGTATTGTTCTTTAATGGAAAATGATACTGGGGATCTTGTACCTCTTTCGAAGGAAGAAAACTTGTTAGATGTAAATGGGTCTACAAAACTAAGTATACATTAGATGGAAGTGTTGAAAGACACAAGGCTCGGTTAGTTTCCAAAGGATTTTCCCAAGTTGAAGGAATTGACTATAATGAAACCTTTTTCCTAGTAGCCAAAATGAATTATGTCCGCCTTGTTATTTCCCTTGTTGCCTCACATAAATGGGAGGTTCATCAAATGGATGTTAAATCCACCTTCTTGCATGGGGATTTTCAAGAATAAATCTACATGGAACATCCTCCTAGCTATGTCTATAATGACTCTAGCCTTGTTTATCGCCTTAAGAAATCTCTTTATGGTCTTAAGCAAGCTCCCCAAGCTTGGTATGCCAAAATGGACAACTTTCTTATTGACACCATATTTTCTAGATGTCATTCTGATCCTAATGTATATACCAATAAAGTAGGAAGCCATCTCATAATCCTTTTCCTTTATGTTGATGACCTTATCCTTAATGGTAGTGACTCAAAGATTTTAAACCATGTGAAAACCATCCTTAAGAAGAAATTTGAAATGAAAAAATTAGGCTTTTTGCACTATTTCCTTGGCCTCCAAGTTTTGCAAACCAATGAAGGAATTTTTCTTTCCC
>JZKD02S1897390.1:27883-42242 GCA_000966675.3 Picea glauca
TTATCATCCTCACCCAGGTTCTATTATCGCAAGTGGCATGTTGAGCTCTTAACGAGTATATTGTTGTAATGGTTTTGAGCCCTATTATTGACCTTGCATTATGCCTTGAAGAATCTAGGGTTTACTCTAGATACCATCCTTGGAATGAGGGGAAGTGCTTGGGGGTTTTCTCTCGGATATGTTGCTTGGAAAGAAAAAAAAGAACTTTCTAAATATTGGTCATAATTTCTTGTAAAATTATGCTTATATAGTAATATTGTTTTGTTGTGACTTTGTTATTGTAGTATTATAATTCATTTATAACTGTTGGGCGTAAAAATATAATAATTTCAATAAGAAAATTAGGTCATGTTCACTTTGTAGTGCTTAATTAACCCTAAAAGTTTCAATTCATAAACATATAGATCAAACATATTATAAATGTAACCAAACATCATTCATCAAAACACAACAATTAAAAACTCAATCAATCTAGGTTAGTTGCATAACATATGTGAATATATATATTAGTTTTACTAATATCTATTATAGTATAGAGATCTAAACATTCGATCTCAACATAACATATGCATCAACATTTTTCTTATTGACAATAACTCATTACACCATGGAAAAATAGACACGAGGTTTATATAAGTCACAAATATTATATATCTAATAGGAGGGGAAATCAACAACTTAATTAAAAGATAAATCTGAATAGCTCAATTGCAATTCCAAAAGTTACATCCTCAAGTCAGATTATCATTAATTATCTTCATCATTTGTGTCATTAGTGCTCAAAATTGTCGAAATATCAATGTCCATGAACATTTTTTTACCTCCAATTATGCATGAAATAACAAACCACCTATTCCCCTTTAAAACACACGGCTTCCAAAACACTTTACTACAATGACTTGGCCGACATATGCCTCATTTTCACTAAGAAAAAGTTAGTTTCTTCAATTGAAAGGAGATGTGTATATTCACCCCTTTTTTTTTTCGAGAAAAGAAATTGTCATTTCTCTTCAAGTAGAAAATAAATCACCCTTTTCAAAGGACTATAAATTGCAAATACCTACTGATTGTCTCATCTCTTGATTGTTGATGATATCTTGATTTTTATATTGGTACTAGAAGGGGCATTGCAAAACTGGAAGAAATTTTAGATATGTTATGTTTAGCTACATTAATGCAAGTAAATGTCGATAAATCTATCATTTCATTATTTGGTATCGATGTTAAAGATATGGAGTTCATGTCCTTGTTACTTCCTTTTCAATAGAAAAATCGAGAGAATGGTCTAACATAATTTGGATTATTCCTTGAGCTCAATGAATTTCAGAAAAAAAGACTGACAATGGTTGATATCTAAAGTTGAGAAAAAGGTTAAATTTGTGGTGTAGCCACTAGTTGTCCAGAGGAGGCAGATTGATTTTGGTTAAAGTTATTTTACAAATTGCAGTATATCAAATGTCCTTATCCTAGATTCCCAAAGGTGTATTCGAATTGATTAGAAGGTTTTTCTTTAGATTCAATTGGTGTGGAAATGGAGATAAGAAAGGTTCACCTCTGGTAAGATGGAAAAAACTTATTGCTCCTAAATCACTAGTGGGAAGGGGACTCAAAAACATTTTCTTATTTTCTAAATCTCTAACAACAAAAAGTGAAAAGAGGTTAATTTAGAAGAAAAGTTTGTGGTGCATAGTGGTAATGGAAAAATATATGCACCCTGGTTCTTTAGATCATTGGTTGAGAAATCATGTAAAGAGTATTTATAATGTATCTATTATATGGAAAGTGGTTGTGGTAGCCTTTCCTTTGGTTGGGGACTAGTTGGTCTAGAATATTGGCAAAGGGACTAAGATGCAAGTTGGGATAGACCCTTAGATAAGGTGTGGTGAGGATTATAGGCTTCCAGGTCACATTCTTCTTCAATCAAGAGCTAGAGGCATCGATAATTTGTCCCAGGTAGCAAATTCACATCTCAATACTATCTGGAAATAAGAACAACTTTCAGGCAGGGAGATGGGTCTTAGAGAGGTGGATTTTTCCCTTTGGGATAACTACACTGGTAAGTTAAGATCCAATTTTGTTTGATTAAAGGATGGAGAGGACACTCTAGTGTGGTCATTGAATCCCTCATGAGATTACAAGCTAAAGAGGGTTACACAACATTGGATTCTTTTGGGGATTTAGAACCCCAAGGTGTGGAAATTCAAATGTCTTTCTAAAGTACACATTTTCATGTGATCACTTCTCAATAGTAAGGCTATAACTTGGGACATTTTTCAAAGAGGAATATACATGATCCAAGATGGTGTAGTTTATGCAAAGCTCACGATGAAACTAGTTGTCATCTGGTGATGTCTTGTGCCTTCTCTAAGTAGGTTTGAAAAGATATTGAAAGCTTCACGGGCTTGAGAAATGTATGGTTAAGGGACACTATTAAAGAATCTCTTAAGGGTTGGTGTAAGAATGCATCTACAAATTTTTTTGGTGCATCACCTTTAGTAGTGGCTTAGGGCATATAGTTGGCAAGAGATGGAAATATATTTGAGGGTAGGGTTATTTCTCCTTCTTAATGTGTTGTATAGGGATTGAATATTCTTGTTTCCTTGAATCAAACAAATTTTGCTAAATTTCCATTAAAGGTTATAGAAGAAATTATTGATCAGAGAGGAGCTTGGTCATATTATGATGGTGCATCATAGGGTAAACCTGCGTTGGGTGGGGCAAGGGGAATCCTTTATATCTTTGATACACATTCCCTCCATTTTAAAGTTGGCCTTGTCCAAGGTATAAATAATTTCCCAAATCTTATGGCTCTAAAGTTGGTGCTCACTTTTGCAGTAAAGTATCCATAGACAACCCTGCAAACCTTTGGAGATTCACTCCTTGTGATAAAATGGTGCATAAAGAAATACATTTTAAGGAACTAATTCACCCTTCTACCTCTCTTTGAGGAGATTTAGGGTCTTCAAGTCAGGTTTACATCTATTTATTATCATCATATATTCATAGAGAGAAACCAAGTAGTTAACAATGTTTCAAAAGATAGTCTACAACTTACTCATGGGGAATGGATCATTATGGAAGATCTGAATGGACTATGCAGAGAATTTCACCATGCTTCTCATTATTATTAGATATATATTGTATATAATGACCTTTTGCAGGCCACAATATGGTAGTCATTTTCAATATGCTCTATGGACATTTGAAATTTTGTATTAGAGGACTTTCCTAAGCATGTATATTTTTTTGAATCCTTTTTGGATATTAAGGTTGAGTGGATGACGAAAATTCAATGATCGACACTCTCGTAGGAAATCTATTTGTCATTATTTATATGACTGGAGAAAAGTGTATTCAAAGGATGCTAAACAACATTTGCTACATGTATTTTTCTCATTCTAGAATAAAATTACATTTTTTTTATGTGGAAAAAAATCACCCTTCTTATGTGCTACCACACTCACCAAGATCCAAAGATGGCATCTAAATACCTCAGGGAAAACTATAAGCTACTCCAACTTCATGCTTATACATCATTGTCATTTAATTGACCTTTCCATGTCTTTGATTATATACTCTAATAGTTATTTATGAACTAAGACTACATTTGTTTTTGTCATTACATAGAAATTATAGTTCCATTAACATACAATATATTTTTTGTCATTACATATAAATTATAGTTCCATTAACATACAAGATATCTTCTATGAAACAAAAAATTTCCATTTCTTTGTAGACAAAACTTAAATGTTGGATTCAATAATAGAGATGATACCATTTCTATTTTTTTCCATGATGATTTTACCTTTTGGCGCATGTTAACCTTCCTTTGAAAATAAATCCGCCTCAACATTTTTCTCTTTGCACACATGCGTAAATGAGATTTCCTCAAAATATTGCACAATGAATTTCAATTGATTCCCTATTGGCTTTAGATTTATATTTAATATTTGACTTGTTGTTGAAACTCACAAAAATACTGAGAGGGGGGGTGCATCAATATTGTATCAATTTTCACTAATTTATTTCCTTTCAATGATTTAAAGTTATTTAGAAGTGCTTATTTAATCACTAATTCATGCAGAAATCAAAACAACACAGAAAACATAGTACACCAGAATTTTTACGTGGAATCCAAAGCAGGAGAAAACCACAAAACATCTTTCTTTATGTTATTATGCAAGCACCAACTTAAAATTTATAATTTTTTATCTTGACAGGCACCCACCCTTCACAGATAATGAGGAAACCAATCCTCTCAGGCACCAACATATCACAAATAATGAGGACACCAATCCTACCAGACACCAACCTATCACAGATAATGAGGACACCAATCCTCTCAGGCACCAACCTGTCGTGGATAATGAGGACACCAATCCTCTCAGGCACCAACCTGTCACAGATAATGAAGACACCAATCCTATCAGGAACCAACCTATCACGAACAACGAGGACACCAATCCTTAGTGAGCTTTAACTCACCCTCACACCACCTTGCCACCCTAAATTCAGTTAAAAATAAATTCTTACAGAACTAGACCTTTTCAAGAATTTTCTCTACATTTAAAAACAACTAATACATCTTTAGTTTAGTTATTTTGAATAGTTACATGACCTTTTTCCCTCACTTTATCAGCACATTAATCAATCAGAGCACAACCCTATTTATAATGCTTTTGCCTGAGTTCCCCTTCATGTATGTGGAATCATAACAGTTACATTGTGGACAAACTTTGAACAGATCAAGGTATTGTTAGTTACACTTTTGTCTAAAATAAAGTATGTGGAGGCATGACAATTACATAGTGGACAGATAGTGACCATATCAAAGTCTAGGTAGTTATATGTGGACACAATTCTATATAAATTAAGAATATTTATTGTTCAGTTACGACTGGACATTCTTTGACTAAATCAAATGGACCAAATCTTCCAATGAATAAGCTCCAACTCATCTCCTCAAAATTGACACAACAATTTACATTTTGGATTACAGTGCACTTAATGCACAGATAGAATAAGAGCCCCAGAGTCAGCTCACAAGTCTTCATCTTGTCGCACTTGGCCTGCATAATGCTCACCCAGTTGCCCCACCAAGTTGTTAGCGTCCCCTAGTGACTCACTCTCTTTATTGCCAAACTTCCACTCATTTCGTCACATTCCACTTCGTCGCTTATCAAATAGACTTTGTCTCGTCACAATCCACTACGCCATTCATCGCATTGGCTCAAGGAACCCTGCAAATTTTCGTCTGCATAACTTCCACACATTGCGTCGCAATCCACTCTGTTGCATTGCCTTTGTCTCGATCCAAGAGTCATTGATCATCAACGCATGCAAGGTTTATTCAACTTTGTTTTCTTCAATTTCACTTCATACATTCATGTGGTCATCTTTGTGCCTTCTAGTCTTCTTCTACATTTCTGTTTATCTTTCACGCACTTCCTTTGCTCGTGCACCATACTGTTTGTATACCTCTCACACACTTTCCTCTGCTTTTGCACCATATTGTCTTGTGCATTACATCTTTGACATCAATGATAACATATGCACAACAAACTCCCCCTTTGTCACTAATGGGAACCAAAAGAGTCTTATTCTCTATTCTGAAAGGTGTCTGCCAAAACAACAACTGTAAGTTGCTCCCCCTTTCAATGTGTGTAACTTCCAGATCAATGACCTTTATAGTATTCTCCCCCTTTGACAACAATGAAAAAGAGGGACTTGGGATATTCTCTCCTCTAGGCCTCTTTACGCGAACATAACCATCCTTAAACATAATACCATTGAGAGCCATAGAAAAATTAAACTGTGCAAATCTCCACAAAAACAAACTTCTCCTTGATACTGCAACAAATGGGGCACCTTTCGAAGTAGTGAATTGTGCTCTTTATCGAAGAAGGTAATACAAGATCACCCCCAACTTCTGTCTAATATACTCAAAGGTTTCTCTAGGTAATGGCTTGGTAAAAATATCCGCAATCTGCTCTTTGGAAGGAACATACTCTATTTTAACCACCTGATCCTGAAACTGTTCTATGAGAAAATGATATTTGATTGGTATATGCATAGTCTTAGAGTGTTGAACAAGATTTTTAGAGAGATTAATAACACTTGTATTGTCACACATGACGGAGACAGGTTGATCACAAGGAACTTGAATATCCTTGAGATTGTTTTTAATCCACAACACTTGAGTACAACAAGATGTTGCTGCTATATATTTGGATTCAACTGTAGAGAGAGATATGGAGGTTTGTTTCTTACTGAGACATGACACTAAACAATTTCCAAGGAAGAATGCGCATCCACTAGTGTTTTTTCTATCATCAATGATTCAAGCCTTGTCTGCATCTGTATAAGCTCTATGAACGATGTTCGTGTCTTTTGGATACCACAGGCCATATAATAAAAAATACCTTGCAAATATATAAATATTATTTTAACTGTAAGAACATGAGTTTCCTTAGGATTGGCTACCAAACCTACTTCCCGTATGATGTCAAGCCTTGAAGCTGCGAGATAGAGTAAACTGGCTATGATAGACCTGTACATGGTTTGATCTACTTCTGGAGCATTGTCATCCTTTCTGAGTTTTCAACTGGTAGTCATAGGAGTGCTCATTGGTGCATAGTTTTCCATGCCCAACTTCTTCAAAATTTCCTTAAGATATTTACTTTGAGAAATGAAAATTCCTCTTTCTGATTGATGAATCTATAGGCCAAGAAAGAAGGAGAGTTATCATAACATGGACATCTCAAACTCTTACTACATTGCATTTGCAAGCTTCTTACTCATTAGTTCAATGTCACTGCCAAAAATAATATCATCAACATATACTACAATAATTAACAGGGCATTACCTTCAACCTTGATGTATGAGTTGTTATCAATTGCTCCCCTTTTAAAACCTTGCTGGTGCAAATATTTGTCGAGTCTATAATACCAATATCTTGGAGCCTGTTTTATCCCACATAGGGCTTTCTTTAATCTGCAAACATAATCCTTTTTGTCAATTACCTGAAAACCCTCAGGTTGCTCCACATAAACTTCTTCTTCTAGGTCACCATTTAAAAAGGCTGATTTAACATCCATCTGGTAGACTTTGAATTTTTTGTAGCATGCAAAATCCAAAAACATCTTGATAGCTTCAATTCTTGCAACAGGGTAAAATGTTTCTTCAAAGTCCACTTCTTGTACTTGAGCATACCCTTTGCATACTAGTCTTGTTTCCGACTCTCTATCCATTTGGTTCCAATTACATTCTTGTTTTTGGGTCTTGGAATAAGATCCCAAGTCTTATTTTTCTCTATTTGATCTAGTTCTTTATTCGTGGCTTTAATCCAATGGTCATCTTGAATTACTTGCACAAAGTTTTGGGGTTCACTCATGGATAACAGTGCAAAATTTGTAGAGCTAGATGTATCTACAAGTTTTCTTTTGGTTTGTAGACCTGCTTCCTTGTTTCCAAGAAGTTGACTTTCTGGATGATTTTTTTGAACATACCTTGATGGGGTCTTTGGTTGTGGTGTCTCCATTCTCTCTTCTTCCCTAGAATCCTCTTGTTCATGATACTTGTGCATTCCATCTTCTTGTGGTTCATTTCTGATTGGTTCATCATATGAATCATCATGGTGTTGGTGTCTCTCTTGATGAAGTGGTCTCTCATCTACCTTTACATCTATACTTTCAACTATCTCGTGGAGTCTTTTGTTGTAGCACTTGTATCCTTTACTTCTAAAGGAGTATCCTAACAAAATACCTTCATCAACTCTATAATCAAACTTACCCGAGTTGTCTTCATTTCTTTTAATGAAGCTTTTGCTTCCAAAATTTTTGAAGTGTTTTATTGATTATGGTCTTCCATGCCATAGCTCATAAGGGGTTTTATCACTGTTTACTCTTATGTGTGCTTTATTGAGAATGTTAACAACACTTTGAATGAATTCTCCCCAAAAGGTTTTGGGTACTTTTGATTCATCAAGCATGGCCCTGGCCATTTCTTGAACTGTTATGTTCATCCATTCTACTGAGGGGTTCTGACAATAATAAACTATCTCTTGATCCCATGATTTTCACAATAAATGTTGAATTCATCAGATGTGAATTCTCCTCCTCAGTTTGATCTTAGGCACTTTATTTTTAAATCCATTTCATTTTCGACCCGTGCTTTGAAGATTTAAAATTTTTCAAAATCCTTAAATTTATGCTTCAACAATCAAACCCAGTTCATTCTGGTATAGTCATCAATCAACAAAAAATGAAACATCTTTCACCTCGAGGTGATTGTGTACTAGTAGGGCCACAAAGATTTGTATGAATCAAATCAATGCGTTGAGTGGAGGAATGTTCTCTTTCCTTGAATTGAAGTCTTGTTTGCTTTACTAACTGACATGACTTACAAACAATATTCACAGGTTTGGAAATTTTGGGCATATCTCTCACAACATCTTTTCTTCCTATCTTAACTAGATGATTAAAAATAAGATGACCTGGTCTTTTGATCCAAATCCAACTCTCATTAGTTTTACCAATGCAACATTTCTCTTTGCCTTCTTCTAGAACATACACATTCTGTGAAGTTCTAACTACCTTTACAACGGTCTTCCCTGTATTTGCATCCATTACTTTACAACCTTTTGAATGAAAGAGAAAATTGTGTCCTTGGTCACACATTTGACCTACACTTAACAAGTTATGTTTTAGACCATCTACATACAACACATTTTGTGCTTTGGTCTTTCCTTTCTTATCTTCATCCAGTACAACAATTCCTTTTCCTTTAATTGTAGCTAGAGCATTGTTTCCAAAGGTAACATTACCACTTTTTTCTTCAGTTAGGAATTCAAACTTACTCTTGTCTCTTGTCATGTGCTTGGAGAAATGACTGCCAATATACCATTGATTTTCTTGATTTTTGGGATATAGAGCCAATCCACAATTTTCTTGGTTTTTATTTTTCTTTCTCCAAACCTTGGTAAAATATTATTGTCTGTCTTGCTTATAAATAGACAACATCTTGCTTCTTCATTCACTTGCCTTGTGTCCAAAATTATTGCATATGTGGCATTCGAGGTCATTTAGTAGAGGGGAGAAGGAATTTTTGAAGGAATTTTGATACATTTCCATTCGAGGTTTATTGAATCTCATTCCTACATTTTTGTTATGTCTAAAAGTCCTTCAAATCACAACCTTATGTCCAAAGTTGCCGCAAGAGAAAAAATATCCATAGAAAAAAATTGGATGCATTGGAATGACAAAATTACTTGTAGGAATCACTCTTCATCTGCCAACTTGATAAGATTTAGGCACATGTTGCTTCCTTGCTTCATATTTTTTTGCATAGTTGGATTGATCCCGTTTTGACTGCTTCTTCTTACCATATTTTGACTTGTTAAGCTAACCCTTGAGAACATTTGCATAACTTGTAGGTTTCTCACTAGTTGACATGTTGGTGCTTGATTCACCTTTGACAATTTTCAAAATTTCCTCATATCCGAGCTCTGTCTCGTCATATGGTTATCTTTGATTACTAAGAATGTTATCTAGAGTTTTAGATAATTTTATGAATTTCATTTGAGTCTAGGATTTCTCTAGATCCTTTCTCAAGGAAACTATTTCTGCTTCTAGTTTTTCATAGATGTTCTTTTTTTMTTTTATCTGATTCATCAATATTTCTTCCCTTCTTTTGGATTTTTCTAGCTGGATTTTTAATATGACTATATCCTCGTTGATMTCTTTGTCTWTTTCTTTATAAAACGATAACTATTCTTTTCTTAGTCTATTTTTTTTCTTGAGTCGAGAGATTTCCTCCAGAGCACTAATGCGTTCTCCTTCCATGTCTACTGTYGCTTCACACTCTTATGTGTCTGTTTTTTCTTGATCAAACTGTGTTGTTCCAAATCCATGATAATTTTTTCATCCTGAATTGCGTCTGGCTCATATTCTTCTTCTTYAATGTCTGAAGAGTTGTTGCTATCCTTTTTTGAATAAAAAATGTTCCTTTTAAAAGACTTTTTCTTTTTAAATTCCCTAGGCTTATCCTTGTCTTTTCTTTCTTTTTCATTGKTTTTKTCTTTTCTTTGAAARGACATTTAGATGCAAAATGACCTACTTTACCATAATCAAAKCATTTGAATGGTAACATACCTTTGTATTTTATGGAGCCCCTCTTCAGTTTCCTTACAAAGTTAGCTTCTTCTTCATCTGAGAAGTGTTYTGGTGAATCATGATCCTGAGATATTGACGATTTGACCGATGGCTTGAAGATTATGTCCTTTAGATCTGGTTKTTCTTTCCTATTCCTCATCACATAAGCAATTAGAATTTCATGAAGYCTATCCATAGTTAGTTTATCTAGTTCACACATTTCTTCTATAGCGGAAACCTTTGCATCAAGTCTTGAGGGAAGAGATCTCAATACCTTCTGAACTACTATAGCTACTTCAATCTTATCACCTAGCCCTTTCATAGTGTTTACAATCTCATCTACTATGAGAAATAAGGTCGCGATATTTTCATCTTCACTCATTCTTAGACTTTGAAATTGCATTTTGCAAGCTTGAAGTTTGACCAAATTTACTTTCTCGTCTCCTTCGCAACTGTTTACCGGTTTGTTCCATATTTCCTTTACGGATTCCAACTACATTTATTTGACAAATTCTATTTATGCAAGTCCTCCTTGGATGGAATTCATAGCTCTTTCATTATTGTAGTAATTTTTCTTACCAGCTTCATCAGTTGGGAGAGTAGTTGGGATTTTATAACCATCTACCACAATTTGCCAGACTTCCATACCAAGAGACATCAAGTAGGTTTTCATTCTGATTTTCCAAAATGCAAAATGTGTTCCATTGAATATAGGAGGTCTGGTTGAAGATGAAAATGAATCTTGAATTTCCATACTTTCTGTGTGATCTTCCTTCTAGTTGTTAGGTTGTTACTGAAGGAACCTGGGCTTTGATACCAATTGTTGAAACTCACAACAATACTAAGAGGGGGGGGGTGAATCAATATTGTATCAATTTTCACTAATTTATTTCCTTTCAATGATTTAAAGTTATTTAGAAGTGCTTACTTAATCACCAATTCATTTAGAAATCAAAGCAACACAGAAAACATAGTACACCATAATTTTTACATGGAGACCCAATGCCGGAGAAAACCACATAACATATTTCTTTATGTTCTTCTGCAAGCACCAATTTAAAATTTACAATTTTTTGTCTTGACGGACACCCACCCATCGCAGATAATGAGGACACCAATCCTGTCAGGCACCAACCTATCACAGATAATTAGGACACCAATCCTCTCAAGAACCAACCCATTGCAGATAATGAGGAAACCAATCCTCTCATGCACCAACCTATCGCAGATAATGAGGACACCAATCCTCAGTGATCTTTTAACTCACGCTCACACCACCCTGCCACCCTAAATTTAGTTAAAAAGAAATTCTTACATAACTAGACCTATTCAAGACTTTTCTCTACATTTAAAAACAACTGATAAGTCTTCAGTTCAGTTCTTTTGAACAATTACATGAACTTTTCCCCTCACTTTATCATTGCATTAATCGACTAGAGCGCATCCATATTTATAATGTTTTTTTAGAGTTACCCTTCCTATACGTGGACGCGTAACAATTACATAGTGGACAAACTTTGAATAGATCAAGGTCGTGTCAGCTACACTTTTGTCTAAAATAAAGTATGTGGACACATGACAGTTACATTGTGGACAAACCTTGACTAGATCAAAGTCCAGGTAGTTATATGTGGACACACTTCTATCTAAATTAAGAATATTTATTATACAGTTACGATTGGACATTCTTTGACTAAATCAAACAGACCAAATCTTCCAACGAATAAGATCCAACTCATCTCCTCAAAATTGAAGCAATAATTTACATTCTGATTACAATACATTGAATGCACAGATAGAATAAGAGCCCTAGACTCAAGTCACAAGTCTTCATCTTGTCGCACTTGGCCTGCAGAATGCTCACCCAGTTGCCCCATCAAGTTGTTAGCATCCCCTAGTGACTCGCTCTCTTGCCTTTCAAACTTCCACTCATTTCGTCACATTCCACTTCATCACTTATCAAATGGGTTTTGTCTCATCACAATCCATTGCACCATTCGTCGCACTGGCTCAAGGCGCCCTGCAAATTTTCATCTGCTCAACTTCCACACATTCCATCACAGTCCACTCCGTCGCACTGGCTTCGTCTCGATCCAAGAGTCATTGTTCATTGACGATTGCAAGGGTTATTCACTTCATACATTCATGTGGTCGTCTCTGCACCTTCCAGTCTTCCTCTACATTTCTATTTATCTTTCACACACTTCCTATACATATGTGGCATATTGTTTGTATACCTTTCACACACTTTCCTCTGCATGTGCACCATACTGTCTTGTGCATTACATATTTGACATCAATGACAACATATGCACAACATTTGTGCCATTCATCCACTTTATTACAATATTATAATCACCATATACCACAAAATTTAAAAAAAATTTCTTCATGCCATATTTAATAAGTATTCTTAAGGAAATTAGCAGTACAGAATTATGAGAGCCCTTCCCGACCCCTACCTTCATCTTGACCAAATGGTTATCTAGAAAAATGAATAATAACACTAGCACTACTGTTATTATATGTACCTTGTTTCGACCCATCGAAAAAATCCAAGCATCCTTTGTTGATTACAAGATTTGTTATTTGCCTTTCCTTTCTTGCTTGATTGGTATCCTATAGGTTATATACATGGATTTGATATGATAGGAAGATGTGTATCTGAGAGTGTTCTTCTAGATTTTCCACAGTTGAAGTCACGTTGTGATCGTTGTTTCAAATCCAAATCATAATTCATCTTTAGTCCAACAAGTCGATGATAAGGGCTATGGATCTTCATAATAAATACTCACGATGCAAGACAGATTAAAATAACATATGCCAGCTCCGTTAAAACCTTAAAAGCCAATGACTTAAAAAAATGGAAAGTGTAATATAATATCATGAAATGTTAATATCATTATTATTTCTTATAATATAAAAAGTGCTATAACATATACTAAGTAAATAATAAAATAAATGATATATTATACTATATGCATAAAACAATTTAATAAATAAACTAAATATTATAATATACTATATAAGTTATAACATACAACAAGCATTTAAATAAACTAGATAATGAAATACAATATATATTTATTGTGTTGAATAAGTAGTGAAAGATTGGAAAGCTGGAGACAGAGTAGGGTGCGCTTCGGTGGGAACGAAAATTTGAAACCTGCAACATCAACCTCTAATGGTGTCGGGGTATACTTCTAGTATGGGGGTTTGGTATAACTTATAATCAACTTATCTGGGAGTTCGGGGCGGATACAGAACTTTGAAACTTGCGACACCTTGGGTCGGCCTCTAATGGCGTCGGGGTGTATTTTTAGTATGGACTTTAGTGACTGTTCTTTAATTTTGGAGGATCCTTCTGGTAGTCTGGCACTTTTTTCTACTATGTTTGGTGGGGTTCGCATGTCACTAACGAGAGGCTTCGATTTTGATTAATTCTCTATCATTCCATTTATTATGGATTTGACAGTGTTGTCAATTAACTTGTCCTCCTCTTCTGACTGCTTTAACTATTTACCTCTTGTTCCCTCCTCTTTATTGGACCCGTGGATACGTTGGTATTCATCCCCGAGGAGCCTTTACTGCGGGAGCTACGATGGCGAGTTTGTTTGGTTCTAGAGTGCTCAGATGACGGAGGAGGTTGTCAGCGCACTCATGAGTGTGGCCGACGAGGAGGCCTGGGAGAGGGCAGGCCTCTTCGACCCACCCCCCTCGCATTTAAACCCGAAACTTCGCACTATCGAGAATTTATTTCCCTCAGAATCGTCGCCCTCCTTGGACTCTACTCTTACTCACCACAATGTGTTACCACCTTTCGTTAGTTCTTCAGGTTTCAGAGCTCATTCTCCTCTTGTTAACACTGTGTTTAGTGATTCTCACCCGAGTTCTGTAGTAGTTTTTACACAATCCGCTGGTTATACTGAGGGAACTGCCGCTAAGTCGGGCTCTCAGAGACCTTTCTCTAAGAAACCGTGGCCTCCTAACCGGTCCAGAAGAAAAATGATTATGGGGGATGACCTCGGTCTGGAGGAAGCAACTAAATTATCTATGAATGCTTTGGTTGGGAGGTTTTCATACCGTCACAGGTGTATCACACCTCTTTATAGCTGGGTAAAGACTCATTTGTTTCCTATTTTGGGATATGTCCCAGAGGTTTTTTACCTCCTGCGTGGCTGGTTTGGTTTCAACTTTCATTCGC
>JZKD02S1897412.1:13925-24662 GCA_000966675.3 Picea glauca
CAAGTACTCCACTTCATTGGCTCCAAAGGAACATTTGGTATTTTTGACAAACAATTGGTTGTCCTGTAGAAATTGAAGGACTTTGTCCACATGGAGAAGGTGGATATCCCACGTGCGGCTGTAAATAAGAATTTCATCAAAGAAAACTAGGACAAACTTATGAAGGTAAGGTTTCAATATTTTATTCATGAGACTTTGGAAGGTGGATGGGGAATTACAAAGGCCAAAAGGCATGACCAAGAATTCATAATGTCCTTCATGAGTTTTGAAAGCAGTCTTTAGAATATCGACCTCCTTCATCCTGATCTGGGGATACCCAGAGCGGAGGTCTAATTTGGTGAAGACACAGGCACCCTGGAGTTCATCCAATAGATCATCAATGATAAGAATGAGAAACCTGTCTTTGATCGTCGGTTTATTCAGGGCATGAAAATCGGGACACATGTGCTAAGTACCTTCTTTCTTTAAGACCATCACCATAAGGGAAGAATGTGAGTTGGTACTAGGGAGAATTACCCTTGTCTCCAATAATTATTGCACCATCTTTTCTATTTCATTTTTTTTAGCAAATGGATACTTGTAGGGATGTACATTGGGGGGTTGACTTTCTAGAAGGAGAGGGATGTTATGATCATGCTCACCCCTGGAGGAAGGTAAGTCAGTGGGAACATCAAAGACCTTGGGGTACTTGTTCAAGATTAGTTGCGGGCTATGGGGGAATGACCAGAGAGGCCTGATCAGTGACCTGAATGGCATGAAATTGAGAAATCACACTATGGTGGCCTTTCTGCAAACAAATTTCCATCCTGTGAGAGCTGATGAATTTAGGGGAGCTCGTTTGGATACCTCGAAGGGTATATGTGTGAGCCTCTTGGGTGAATCTCATATATAATTCTTGATAATCAATTGTGATTGGTCCTAGAGTACAAATCCATTCCACTCCCAATACCATATCACATCTCCCCATGGCAATAGAGAACATGTGGTTTTTCAAATGATAATCCCCCATTTGGATTTTGACTTTCTCACAACGACCCCCACACTTCATCGTACCACCATTAGCGATCAGGATTTGAAAATTAGAAACAGGGCAGAAAAAACAATGGAGCTCCTCATCAAGCCCGTGATGAATAAAATTATGGGTGCTACCATTATCAATAAACACCACAACCTACCTATGTTTTATGTATCCCTTAATCTTCAATGTTTGTGGGGCTAAAATACCTAAGAGAGCATGAAGAGATATGATAGGTTCCTCTGGTTCCACAGGGACTGCAACAAAATCTTCGGTGTGAACACTTGGTTGAGCATCCTCTGGGTTAGGAGTCTCATCTGATGGTATGTTTGTATAAGAAGATGAAGTTGAGGCATCAATCTGGAAGAAATTTTGTTCCCTACATTTATGTCTCGATGAGTACTTTTCATCACATTAATAGCAAAGTCCCCTCTTGCGACGCTCCACCATTTTTGTTGGAGAGACCTTTTGGACCTTCAAGATTTATGTTAGAGCTAGGTTAGCCATGGGCCGAGGATGATTGGGGAATGTAGCCTTCAAGGGTGGAGCCTGAAGGATGGTCTTCGCTTCCAGTGCTAATTGCCAGGCCTGTAACCAGGTAGTAGGATGATGCATGTTCACATGAGCCCTGATGACTTCCTTTAAGCCAGTGATAAAACATTCAAGGTAAAATTCATCAGATAATTCCTCAACTCAGATATCCAACTATTCAAATGTCGTGATGAAGTCTGTGACTGATCTCGTTTAGCGCATCTTAGTGAGCCTTCCGAAAAAATTTGATTCCGTATCAAAATAGGCACAACCTACTTTAGTGAACATGTTCCAACTGGGTAGTCCCGAATAACATTTCTTATGCCACTGCCAGTGTTCTTGATCCAAGTAAAAAACCCCTAAATGGAGTTTGGTCTCATCATCCAAAATATCATGAAGGGAGAAGTATTCTTCCATTTTAGAAACCCACCTTGTTGGGTTGGATCCATCAAATTTATGCATGTCAATTTTGTAAATTTTTAGACCCCAACCCAGTTTCAGTCTCGCTGATTTTTCAGCCAATGTTTAATGCCCAAACCCAGTTTTATATCAGCAAATAAAACTTAGCAGAAAATTAATTTCAGAACTGAAACATGAGAATTCTGAACTTCGTTTATAACGCAAAAATAAAATATCAGCAGCACATAAAACTCAGAAAATTATAGACACGGATATTTTCGGTCTAACATCGAGCCTGGAAAAACCCACAAGGGGAAAACCAGTGAGAGAGGGAGATTTTTATTATTTAGGAGCTTCAGAGAATTCTGTTACAACGTAGTCATCTTCAGAAATTTAAATGACAAACTTATCTCGATAACCGTGCCAAGTCTTCACACAGAAAATAAGTCGAATTCCTCAAAACTCTTTCCAGAATTTTCTGCAATAAATTGTAGGTGTGCTCCTCGATTTTTGTGCCTCCAAACTACTGTATGGATGCCTCGAAATATGTGCCAATAGATTCAGCAATTTTTTGGGTGCATTAATGGATGTACGGCTGCCTTGAAAACCGTGCCAAACTTTTCAGAAAAAAACCACACAGCAACCTGCCTCGATTTTTGTGCCAAGAAAGGACTATACTGACCTGTACAAAATCTGTATGGTACGGACTGAGTATGGTTCTCTGTCCCTCCTTGAAATCTGTGCCAAAGTACGACTGTACAGACTGGTAAAATCTGTATCGTACAGAAAGAATTAAATGATGTATGTTGTCTCGATTTTTGTGCACACAAGTGACTGTACGGACCTCAAAATCCGTGTTGTACAGTATCCTGTGTATGCTGAACCTTTTCCTCGATTTTTGTGCTATTACTCTACCTTGGAATGGATGCCCTAGCTCTCAGAAATGGTTGCTCTCTTGCTGCTCAAAAATGCTCTCTCTCTTGCTCTCTCAATAATGAACCAACAACCCAACAATGGGTGCACCCTCCAACCCTAATCGACCTCATGAGGTAGGTGAGGAATTTTCTAATCCAATGGCTGAGATTAGATTAGATGTGTAGCTGAGATTTGATGTCTCTTCATTCACCCTCACTAAAGTCATAAAGTCACCTTTTAATTTGCATCTCACAAATTAAATGACTAGGGACTACATTAGGCACTTTCTCACCCCTTAGGCGCCTAGGGATGAGAAACACTTGCCTAGATACTTTATTTAATTAAAAATTTAACACTCCCTCTTACCAAGGAAAATGTTACTCACCACTCCAAGCTTCTCCCTGAAAAATACAAACTTGCCTCTGCCTAATGCCTTGGTGAGTATGTCTGCAACCTACTCCTCTGTAGATATGTACTGTAGCTCCACAACTCCTCTCTAAACATAGTCACGGATGAAGTGATAACGAATCTCGATATGCTTAGACCAATCATGAAAAACTGGATTCTCTGAGAGTTTAATGCAACTATGATTATCACAGTAAATCACAGTAGGCCTCAACTGCACACCGAACAATCCCACCATCACCTTGCGAAGCCAAAGGGCCTCACAACTGGCCTGACTAGCTGCCATATACTCAGCCTCTATAGAAATCAAAGCCACTGACTTTTGTTTTCGACTGAACCAAGACACAACTGTTGATCCCAATCTAAAACAGCACCTTGGAGTGCTTTTCCTGTCACTGACACATCCTATCCAATCCGAGTCTGTATAACCAACCAGACGAACTCCATCTCCTCTTTGATAGTCCAAACCATAATATACCGTACCACAAAGATACATGAGCACATGTTTTGTTGCCACCCAGTGCACTCTCCTAGGCTCCACCATGAACTGACTGAGAGTGTTGACAGCAAAACAAATATTTAGCCTAGTATTGACCAAATACATCAATGGCCCGATCAACTAACGATACAAAGTGGAATCCACCAACTGTGACTCAGAAGCATGAAGCTTCTTCCAGTTGGTAATCATGGGAGTGGTCATGGGCCTGCTATCCCCCATCTGAAATCTACTCAGAATGTCACACACATACTTCCCATGTCTCAGGAAGATGTGTCCAGGCTCCTGCCAAACCTCCAATCCCAAAAAGTAATGCATCAGTCAAATGTCATTTATCTCGAACTCTGAAGCAAGGCTCTCCTTGTTGTTGTTGATGAGTCTCTCTACCCCTGTAATGAAAATATCATCCACATATAGTAGAAGAATGAGAGGATCCTCTCCAACCACAATGAAGTATAGGTTGGGATCCGCCTCACTCTTCTCAAAACCCAATTGTTGCAAATAGGCATCTATCCTCGAATACCAAGCTCTGGGAGCTTGTTTCATCCCATACAATTCCTTCTTCAATGTACACACATGAGATTCTCTCCCATGCACCTCAAAGCCCAATGGTTGCTCAATATACACCTCCTCCTCAATATGACCATTCAAAAATGCAGTATTCACATCCATCTGGTGGATCTTCCAACCCATCTCTGCTGCAATGGAGATCACTGCCCTGATCGAAGTGTATCTAGCAACCGACGCAAAGGTCTCATCATAGTCGACTCCCTCAACCTGTGAAAACCCCCGAGCCACAAAGCGAGCTTTGTACTTCTCAATGCTTCCATATTCAGAATTCTTTAGTTTATAGAGCCACCTGGAAGTCACCACTGACTTCCCCTCAGGTCTAGGAACAACTTCCCAGACATCGTTCTTCATTATGGAATTGTACTCTTCCATCATGGCATCTCTCCATACCTATCTACTAGTGGCCTCCTCAAAAGAGGAAGGCTTAGACTCTTGAATACTGCTCACCATCGTGATGTAGCTGCAAAACCTCTCGGGAGGTTTACTCTCCCTCACTACCTATCTTTGATTCCCCACTGAACCCTGTGCCTCTCTCAAAGTGTCCTGAAGTCACTTGGGCTTCCTCCTCTCTGAAGTAGTGTCCAGTGGAGGGGACTCTCCCTGCTCAACCCCATCTCATGAAGATAATGATCCTGAAGTAGACTCTGAAGTACCTGATCCTATAACCAGTGGACCAATAGCCTGCGAACCTGAAACCTGTGGCCCTATCACCTGTGAACCTGTCGTCCCCGAAACTGGTGGCCCCGAACTCTGTGTCACTGTAGTCTGCTGCAGAATCACCTTAATCTATGGTGAATACTTCTCACCCTTCTCTTTCCCTCTAGACTTCCTAAAGGCTTCGTCCTCCTCAAATCTTACATCCCTCCTCAAGACAGTCTTCCTCAAGGAAGTAAGGTATATACGGAAAGCCTTTGAAGTCTTACTGTACCCAACAAAGATCCCTCTCTCTATCGTGGGATCCAGCTTTGTCCTCTTCTCAGAAGGGACATATGAAAATGTGATGCACCCAATAATATGAAGGTGCCCCACCTCAGGCTTCTTCCCAGAGAAATCCTCATTAGGAGTCATGCTCCCCACAGCCTTGTGAGGACTCCTATTCTGCAGATAAATTGTAGTGTAGCATGCCTTAGCCCATAGAAATAGTGGCATCCCTTGATCATGTAACATGGCTCTTACAGCCCCAACAATGGCCATGTTCTTCCTCTCTTCAACCCCATTCTGTTGCGGGTTGGAAGGAACAGTCAACTCCCTCCTGATGCCCTCTCCTGCACAGAAGTCCATGAACTCCTTGGAGATATACTCACCCCCATTGTCCGATCTCAGGACTCTAATTTTCTTCCTTGTCTAGTTCTCCACAAGAGCTTTGAACTCTTGGAACCCACTGAAGACCTGTCCTTTGGTCTTCATGAAGAAAATCCAGGACTTCCAAGAGAAGTCGTCAATGAATACAACATAGTATAGGGAACCAATCAATGATGTCGAAGACATCGGGCCACATACATCTAAATGTATAAGATCAAGTTTCCATGTTGCTCTACTGTCACTACTCGGAAAAGAAGTCTTTGTGTACTTTCCCAAAGCACACCCCTTGCACAACTCATGGTGCTCTGAACTGAAATCTGGAACTCCTATCACCATCTCCCTCAGAACTCTCAAAGCCCCATGGTGAAAATGTGCCATACTCCTATGCCATAGCTCACGTAGGTCACTGCTGTTGCTGATAGTATGAATCAATTCTCTCACTAGCTGGAACAAAAACTTGTACAACCTCTCATGTCTAGTACCAATCACTTTGGCCGAAGTGATGCTAGACCCTCTGGGGAAAAGAAGCATATGCCCATCATGGAACAAGACCACATAGCCCTTCTCCTCAATAGTAGAAACTAACACTAAGTTCTTCTTCAAGCCCAGAACATATAGAACCTCTACCAAAGTCAAGGGAGGTAAAGACTCCCTACTAAATGAAATTGTCCCACTACCAACCACCTTGACCTCCCGGTCATCTCCAAGAACTACCTCAACATTCCCCGTCTCTGTGAGGTCTTTCAAGTGCTCACAAACCCCTATCATATGGCGAGAGGCACCACTGGCAATATACCAAGTATCTGTATGAGTGGTCCTCGTGGATAGACACACAATCAAGGAAAATTCCTTATCAAACTTGGTGGAAAACTCTTCCACCTCTGTTGAAGCTGTTGTTTGTTTCTTCTTCTTGTTCGGACACTGGCCTGCATAGTGCCCAAACTTATGGCATGCAAAGCACTTGACTTTTCTTGTGTCTTTCTTCCCTTCAGCCTTGGGCTTGTGTCCTCCCTTTGGACCCTTTTTGAACTTCTTCTTTCTAGTGGTAGCAAGAGCCACATTCTCCTCCTCATGACCTGTAGATGAGCTGCCATGTACATAACCTCTTCGGGTCTCCTCCTGAACAAATTCATCCCAAAGACGTTCCCAACCGGGAAGCTTCTCCCTAGCAACGATGCCCTCCACAAAAACAACCCATTGTTTGGAAACTCCATTCAATGTTTTTCTCACAAGATCGTTGTCAACTTTGGCTCCCCCCACAGCTCCAAGCTCATCCCTCACCTGTGTCAATCTAGTAAGGTATCTGACCACATTTTCATCCTTTGTCATTTTTACGCTCTTTAGTTTTTCCCTCAAAAGCATTTTTTGGTTCTCATTTGTACTCTGGTAAAATTTAGTCAAAGACTCCCACATCTCATAGGCATGTGTCTTCCCCATCAAGTGAGGAATTAAATGATCCTTGATGGCATCAAGAATAAACCTCTCAGCCTTGATACTCTTCTTAGTGTAAGCTACAAGAAGAGTAGCATCAGTAGGTACCACAATAGGATGAGTAGTGGTATTTTCCACAATGTCCCACAACTCGTTTTCTTGCAAAAGCAAGATCATCCTCTCCTTCCAAGCACCAAAATTTGTTGCCCCATCATGTCTATCCTCAACTCTCAAACCTGTAGCCATTGACCCTTTTCTGCTGAAAATAATAAATTCAAAATCTTCCCTGTGAAGTGACTGATGTCCCAAGTTTCTGACTGCTGAAATTTATGCTTCCTTTCAACTCAGCTCTGATACCATGTAAATTTTCAGAACCCAACCCAATTTCAGTCTCGCTAATTTTTCAGCCAATGTTTAATGCCCAAACCCAGTTCTATATCAGCAAATAAAACTTAGCAGAAAATTAATTTCATAATTGAAACATGAGGATTCTGAACTTCGTTTATAACCCAGAAATAAAATATCAGCAGCACATAAAACTCAGAAAATTATAGACACGGATATTTTCGGTTTAACATCGACCGTAGAGAAAACCCACAAGGGGAAAACCAATGAGAGAGGGAGATTTTTATTATTTAGGAGCTTTAGAGAATTCTATTACAGCATATTCATCTTCAGAAATTTAAATGACAAACTTATCTTGATAACCGTGCCAAGTCTTCACACAGGAAATAAGCCGAACTCCTCAAAATTATTTCCATAATTTTCTGCAACAAATTGCAAGCCTTCTCCTCGATTTTTGTGCCTCCAAACCGTTGTACATATGCCTCAAAATACATGCCAATAGCTTCAACAATTTTCTAGGTGCATTAATGGTTGTATGTCTACCTTGAAAACCATGCCAAACTTTCCAGAAAAACCACACAGCAATCTGCCTCGATTTATTTGCCAAGAAAGGACTGTACGAACCTGTACGAAATTCGTACGGTACGGCCTGAGTATGATTTTCTGTCCCTCCTCAAAATCTGTGCCAAAGTACGGTTTACGAACTGGCAAAATTTGTGTCATACGGACAGAATTAAATGTTGTCTGTTGTCTCGATTTATGTGCACACAAGTCATTGTATGGACCTCGAAATCAGCGTTGTACGGTCTCTTGTGCATGTTGAACCTTTGCCTCGATTTTTGTGATATTATTCTACCTTGGAATGCATGCCCTAGATCTTAGAAATGGTTTCTCTCTTGCTACTCGAAAATGCTCTCTCTCTTGTTCTCTCAACAATGAACCAACAACCCAATAATGGGTGCGCCCTCCAACCCTAATCGACCTCATGAGGTAGGTGAGGAGTTTTCTAATCCAATGGATGAGATTAGATTAGGTGTGTGGATGATATTTGATGTCTCTTCATTCACCCTCACTAAAGTCATAAAGTCACCTTTTAATTTGCATCTCGCAAATTAAATGACTAGGGCCCACATTAGGCACTTTCTCACCCCTTAGGCGCCTAGGGATGAGAAACACTTGCCTAGGTACTTTATTTAATTAAAAATTTAACAAACTTTGGGCACCTTATTGCTAGAGTGGGGAGAACCCCAATGGGAGCGAAATGAATGATTAAGCTCATAATGGGAGGCTTGAAGGTCCTCTGGATTGGGCTCACCATTCTTACCCTTGAGTATGTACTAAATGGCTGCTTGGATGACTTCTTGTAATGTTGTGCTTATGGAAGCTTGGACTTGTGTGTTGAGGGTGTCAAATTTGTGTTCTAGGTTGAACACCTTAGACTCCAATTCTTCTTGGGTCTAAGAGTGGGTGGTCGACATTGGGGCAGCTTAGGCAATAGATGAGGGATCGAGATGGAAAATATGGGCCAAAAAAATGATAGGTACCAGGTTGATCAAGACAAATAGAGGATTGCAATGGAATAGGTCGCAAATAAGGGTGTCCCGGAAAGGGTTGGGTCCACGAAAAAAAAAGGTTAAAAATTGAAGGGTACCACTACGATCAAAATGAAGAGAGGAATCCAATGGAATAAGTCACAAATAAGGGTGCACTCAGGCCCCAAACTTTTTTTTCACTCTTGCGGAGTTATACTCCAACCTGAATACTTTTGCGGTGGAAAAATTCCCAAATTCTCAATAATAATAAAAATGTCGGCAGGGAGTGTTTCTATAACGAAAAATTTAGAAGGGGGCAAGTTGCACTGCAATAGATCAGTTGTTTCCATACCAAGGGTTGGGGTTTGTAGGGTATCTACATGCAATGGTTTTCCCTATACTCTAGCACTCTTATATACATGTGGGGTCGAACAGTAGTACTCGGCCTAATATCTCAGGGCACCAAATAAGGAGGCTAGACCATACCCTTAGTCGTACTACCCGATTACCCAGGTACTGGAGAGTATCTTCCCGATTGTTATTCTCGGTGACACTATAGTAGTCAAGTGACCAATTGGTTTATCTACAGAGGGATTCAGGATATCTAGGTCAATCTAAATATAGGTGTTGTCTAATGTGCTACCATTTGAAGGGGTGCCAACAAGGGTTACAAGGGTGACCAACAATGTGTGCTTAAATATCGCTTGTAGTTATTGCGTGTATGATTCCCTTACCATGGGTTTATGCATGGAACGATAGATCTCTATAGCTTAAAGATGTCAGAATATGTCTCTACCCTGAAAAAATTTACCCCACAAATTCTACCTAAGAAGGAGCTCTGATACCACTTGGAATATACCAAATGAATTATAGTATGCAGAATAGAAATATTTAGCAAGCAATAATGGAAAAAAAAAATTAAAGTTAGAACAATACCAGAATAACACCAGAAAGAGCACCTTTATTAAAGATAGTAATGTTCACTTGCCTTTTCGAGGAGGAAACCTCCAGCAGAGCAGAGCTCTATTACAATAATCTCCAAGACAAAATTATCCAATACCTCCTACTCTTATTTATACTAACTTTACCTTCTAAGGAAACTTCTAGAGGAAGATCTTTCTAGAAGATAAATCTTTTATTAGGTCTTCTTACATTGACTTATTCTCCTTTATTTAATAGGCCTTATTAACTAATGTCGGCCTTTATTACATAGAAAACATATCCTACTAACTAATGACCTGTGAAGAGGGGTTGGGATCAGATCATAACAGTCAGGGGTTATAAGGGTTTCATGGGTCAGGGCATAAGGAATATGGGTTATAGAAGTTAGGGATTTATGTGTTATAAGGGTAAGGGGGTTAAGGGTAATAAATATAATTTGTTGTTAATGATGATGATGACGATGGAAATGACTACAACGATGACAATGTATACTACAATGATGATGATGATAATGAGAATGATGATGGATTGTCATCCTCATCATCACTATTAGCATAGTCATCATCATCGACATCATCATCGGCATCATCATTGTCATCATCGTCGTCATTATCATCCTCATCATCATCATTGGCATCATCATCATCATCATCATTAACACCCAATTATCGACATCCAAAATCTTATCCAATGAAGACTTTATATGTTATCAAGAATATAACTATTAGTAGTTAATATCTGTTAAAAGTATTATGGTTTTAAGTATTTTACAAGTGAGGGAATATAGTGTTGTATATTATATGAGTCAATTATTAGGGTTTATAAAGGTATATAAATTATGAATTGTAAGGGTT
>JZKD02S1897412.1:27302-46266 GCA_000966675.3 Picea glauca
GTTTCACAAATATTTTCCATACCTTATGCACCAAATTGGGTATCAAATACTTTGAACGACATCTGGTGCTCAAATATTGTGGTTGTTTGCATAGATACATTCAAACATAAATGGAGTTTCTAGACATCGCATCATTAGGTGTGGCTTATAGATATGTTGTCAAGATTGAACAAAAATTTAAGCAAAAGAGGCAAGAGTTTGGATTTGAAAATTCCTCATAGTTGAAGCAAGGAAAAGGTGGCCCCAACCCATAACACAAGTGACATAGAAAAGATGGCCACTCTCAGGACAACCAGTCCAAGCTGCAACCCAAGAAGGGTAATGAGAAGTCGAAGAAGGACACAGGAAAGTGGTGTGAATACCATAAAATATCTTGGCACAACATCGATGAATGTCACTCCAAGAAGTCATTGGTGGTCGAGATGAAAGCTTCCAAGTTAGAGGCAGATTCAGACTCTGAATCAAATACAAAAGGAGGGAAGCAGATTATCGATGTTGAACCTAGCGCCACTGTCGTTACCACCAAAGTCTATCCAAGAGAACCAGAAGAACCAGAGGAAGGGGAATGCCTCTTTCACTCACATATGTGGGTAAAGGGGGCTCTTCTTCATTTCATTGTCGATAGCGGTAGTCAGAAGAACCTAATCTCAGCAGAGGTTGTCACTCAACTGGACCTTTCGATAACACCGCACCTGCAAACCTACACCATCAGCTAACTTCACCAAGGAAGATATCTTCGCTTCGGCCAACAGTGTCGTCTTCCCTACGACATCAAGCCCTTTAAAGATGAGGTATTGTGTGATATTTCTCCCCTTGAAGTTTGTTATGTTCTTTTAGGAAAACCATATTTGTAGAAGCAACATGTTGTGTATGAGTCCAGACTCCGTAGTGTTATTATTACTTTGGGTAGACAATTATACATGATACCAGAGGTAGCATCGCCTACCGCTATTTCTTTAATCTCTGTTAAGCAATGCAGTAAGGTCATTTCATGGACTGGGAAGTTTGTCTTCTTTGTGATCTATGCTCATAGTAAGAAGAAGGTCGTCACCACATATGTGACCTCTACACAAAGCCTCTCTTTGTAGAATAAGAAAGTGGACGAGATCATGGAAGAGTACATAGACATCTTCTCCTCACCCACCGAGGTACTAACGCACTGCCAAGTCAAGCATTCAATTGATCTAACCCTCAGTCCACCTCTGCCTAATGGACCAGTCTATCATCACTTGTTGATGGAAAATGATGAAATCAAGTGTCAGAATCAAGAGTTGCTTCAAAAGGTGCACATCAGACCCAACTCCTCCCCTTGTGGAAGCTCGATTGTACTGGTGCAGAAGAAAGACAGGGGACCTCCTTTACCAACTCAAGGGGGAAAAGTTTTTTAGCAAAATTGATCCAAATTTTGGCTACTACTAGGTTCACATCGAACCGACTGATGTATGGAAGACAACTTTCAAATCTAAAGAAGGTCTCTTTGAATGGTTGGTCATGCCCTTTAGCTTAACAAATGCACCAAAAAATTTCATGAGGTTGATGAATGATGTATTGAGACGCTTCACCTACTCTTTTGTGGTGATATATCTGGATGACATTCTCATCTTCAGCAAAACTTGGGAGGAGCACATGCAGCATATTCAACAGGCTTTGAGCACTCTGTGGCAGCACAAGCTATATGCCAGCTTGGAAAAATTCTCCTTTGGCATGAACATGGTCCAATACTTGGGCTACATTGTTTATGAGCATGTGCTACATGTGGATACAGCTAAGATCCAAGTCATCCATGATTATCCAGCCCCGACCATACCAACCGAGCTTCGGAGCTACTTTGGAATTGCCAAATTATATCGACGGTTCGTGTTGGGATTCTCCCATATTGCATGGCCCCTCAACCAAGTGACCAAGGGCGGTGGCACGGAAAAAATTTCATGGCGTACGACACAACAACGAGCATTTGATGATTTGAAACATCGTTTGTGCTCAGCTCTAGTACTCTCCTTACCCGATCTACAACAATTGTTCGAGATTGAGACTGATGCACCGACTATGTTGTAGGCGCAATTCTCACTCAACACGGTCATTCAGTAGCATACCATAGTGAGACTCTCTCACACACCATCCATAAATACCCCACCTATGACAAGGAAATGTATTCCATTGTACAAGCCTGTTGTCAATGGAAACATTACATTCTGGTAAAGGAAACAATCATCCACACTGATCACAAGCCTTTGTAGTTCATACAGACACAAGGGAAGTTGCATAACGACCTCCATCAAAAGGTGTCCACATACCTGCAGTAGTTCCATATCAACATCAAGTATAATATAGGGAGCACAAATCGTGTCGTTTACTGCCTCAATCGACCTCTCATGGCTGCACTCACCATCGTGCTCCATTTCTGTGGGCATGAGGCATCTGAGCGGCCCCAACTTTATGAGCGAGATTCTGAATTTGTCACCACCTATCAACTCTTGGGTATAGGCGCGAATGTCACCAATTTTCACATTTAGGATGAACTTTTATGCCATTTGGGCCACCTCTTTGTTCCTGCAAGTGAGCATGCAAGGATAATTTGGGAGGCTCACTACAGTTGGATGGCAGGACATTTTGGCGTGGAGAAAACTGTGGTCGTTATACATAAACATTTTTATTTCCCAAAACTTCCACAGGATGTCAACAAGTATATCATATCTTGCACTTCACGTGCCATTTCCAAGCCAACCATCAAGAAGCAAGGCTTATACACCCCTCTTCCTACTCTCAAGAGGCCTTGGGAATCCATCTCGATGGATTACATTTATGGCCTTCCATCCACCAAGCAAGGCAATGATTGCATATTTGTGGTGGTTGATTGGTTTTTGAAGATGGCCTTTCTCACAGCCTGCAAGAAGAGCATCAAAGCGACAGGTACTGCCAAACTCTTCTTTGAATGAGTGTGGGTCCATTTTGGGATACCATGGACCATCATCTCCAATTGAGACATCAGGTTTCTCAAGATATTTTGGTCGAGTCTCTAGTCACTGTTCGACACTAAGCTCACTAAATCCACTACCTTCCACCCTCAAACCGATGGCCAAACAGAGGTCATCAATCAGATGATTGTGCACATCATGCACATGTATAACTCTAAACATCCACGTACGTGGGATGAGAGTCTTCCCTATGTTCAACACATCTACAAAAAGGATCTCCATAACTCCACCAGCCATAACCCATTTCAGATGGGACTGGGATTCCAACCCTTGGGTCCCATTTATGTTGCACTACCTCATGCAACCACACAGATAAAATATTACCATGTTTATTTTGAGGTCGACAAAGTGACTAGATTCATTGAGCAGATTCAACACATCTGCCAACAGGTCCATGATATTTTTCATAAAGCCAAAGCTAAGTACAAGCAGTGCCATGATCAACATCGGGTATCTCACAAGTTCCAGGTGGGAGACAAGGTCTGGTTACATTTGTAGAAAGAGTGCCTTACAGGGCCCCATCAAAATATTAGTCCACTTCTCTATGGGCCTTACACTATCACCAAGGCTATGGGTGACAATGCTTTTGAGCTCAACACTCCCCCCTTCCCTGTCTTGCACCCAGTGTTCAATGTAAACCTCCTCCTATCATATTTTCCACCATTATTGGACACCTCAGAGATCGCAGAACAGTTGACATCAACAGAGTTCAACCCTGACTACATGGAACAGCATGGAACATGCATTCACAGATCAGATAGTGGACAGACAGGTCAAGGGCACTCGCCAACAGAGGATCCAGCTTTATCAGGTTGTCAAGGTAGGGAAACTCCTACACCAAGGCAAGTGTCTTGGCCGGGGCCAAATTCAACAAAATTTCCTCACCTGATGGGGGCACTCAATGCAATGGAGACCATTGCTTCCTAAGGGGGGAGGACTGATCCAGGTGGATATTGGTGGCCACCCACCTATTCCAACTGACTCATCTTGATAGTTTTTAGTTCAACACGTTCTTATGTAATTCTTTGTAATTGTGGGTTCTACACTTATGGGGATGTCTGAGCCCTAAAAAACTTTGAGGTTGAGTTTGGTGGCCTCCCACCTAATCCAATTGACTTATTTTAGAAGTTTTCATGTCAGTACATCTTTCTATACTTCTAGGGTCGTTTTGGGGCCCTAAACAATGTTTTTTTTGGCTTGCCACAGACAAACTATAGACAAAGTCAAAGTTTGAGGGCATAATGTGTATTTCTCGAAAAGACCTTTCCAACGGGCTATCATGCACCTAAAATGAAGGTTGTATGCAAAAGTTACAACCCCGTGAAGTTGAGGTACCAACTTACCCATCGGGGCCCATATATTTTTTGGTGTTTCATCTCCTAGGGTTAGTTTTTTGGATGTCTAGTTCTTTGGAATTCATGAGTAATGTTAAAAAGGCCTTTGGAGCCTCATTGTAATCATTCTACACATACAGATGTGCGTAGCAGCCACATCTCTTCTCAGAGATAGCTACCACCATTTGAGCAAGTTGTTTTCAGTTCTGCAGTTTTACAGTTTCAACCTATTTTATTCATCCAATAGAAGTTATTGTTCATTGGATATCTGTTGTTGTTCTTAGTATCTCTTTGTTATTGTATTCAGCCTGTTATTTATTTCGTTTCGTTCATAAATCTGGATCAGAACGATAGGTCTTGAGTTCGAAATTTGCCCGACACGCGTTGGGGGGAGATTTTTGGGCATTGGGTTCAATGCTTACCGCGAGTTTCGCAATATGGGCTAAGCCCCTCTCATGGATCCTAACTCCGATGATTGTGGTGGAGACTAACACCTGGGAGTTTTGGTCTAACATCAATCGTAGTCCAACAATAGGGATTAAGGGTTACAAGATATGTTAACATGATAACCGAGATACTTAAGGTTATATCTCTAATTAGGTTATCGGGGTTAGTTATAATGCCCAATGACTATGTTTTATGCTAATTATGGGTTATAGAGGTTAAGAGTTAGGGGTGATAGGTGTAATAAAATTTAGGGGTTATAAGATTAGGGTAAATAAGAGATATAGTTGGTAGGGGATTATATGGAGGTTACACATTAACTATCATAGTGATTATAAGGGCTTGAATTGATAAGCCAAATAAGAATTATATGGGTTAGAGGATATTGGAATTATAACAGTTATGAACTGTGGAATATGAGTTATACATATTAAGGACTATATAAGCTATAAGATTAAGAGTTATAGAGGTTTTCATTATATGGCTTTGAGATTAAATCAAAGGGTTAGGTGATACAAAGGTTATGGTGCTAAATGATTATAAGGATTTCGAGTTATATTGATTAGGGTTATAAGAACTACTGATCTGGGGGTATAAAATACTCATCGGTCAAAAAACATTTCCACAAATGTCGATTAATAAATGTTAGGTATATTGATAGACTCTAAATTGTGATTATGGAATCTTAACATCAATTAAGAGATGTACTAAACAACGCTTAACCAACATTATTCTTTTAATGTTGGTTAAACAATGTTTGTCGAGGGAAAAAAGTAAAGAAAAAACAAGACAAACGTCACCCATTTCCATTGTTTCTTTTTATTAAAAATGTTTTTTTCTAAGAAACATCGATTCAAATGTTGGATTTTGACCCCAAATGTAGTAGTGATGTGTGTTGATAAAAGAGAGATGTTATCATCGTCCCACTAGGATTCAATTCTCCCGAGTGATATGTTCACCTCTCATGGGCCAATGCATCTCCTTAAGGGGGTTGTTTAATGTAGATGAGGCTAGATGCAAGTTCTAAGTGTATTTGGTAAACTAGATACTCCTAGTGACTATTAATTTCTAAATGTATTTGCTAAACTAGATACTCCTAGTCACTATTAATTTCTAAGTGTATTTGCTAAACTAGATACTCTTAGTCACTATTAATTAATTACTCCTAGTCACTATTAATTAGTTAAAGAGGTGATTTTGCATCTTGTGAAACACTTCTATTATAATGTTCATAAAAAAACATTTCAACAAAAATAAAAAATAAAAATCTAATAATAGTAATTTATTTGTGTCCATAAAAATCATTTGAAAAAATAGAAAACCAAACATTTACCATGGTATTGTTTTTGAAAGTTCTTCCTTTAAATTTAGTAGAAACATTACAATTGATATGAAGAGGCTAGATACACAAGTAACTCGTTTGTATAAGTAAAATAATTACTTTAATCATTTTTTTCCAAGTTATAAAGTCCAAGGAAAATGTTCGGGTACTTCCCCTCATTTTAAGGATAGTTTTCAAGGTAAATCCTAGAATCTATACTCGTTGTGAGCTCAACATGTCACTTATGGGAATTGAAACCGGGTGGGGAGGATAATAAACATTCCTCCCAACCACCCAAACTAAACCCAATTGACATACCTAACTTTAATCATATAATCATCTAAAAAAATTAAATCTCAATAAATCTAGTTTATATTTTTACCACTAAGCCATAATCATATTGGCCATAATTTTTTTAAAGAATATCATTAAAAAAACACAACTAAATAATTATTTTAAATAATAGTTTGAAGCTTGTCTCATTACATATATACTCCTAAACGGAAGCTTCATATTAAATCCAAAATTATTTTGTTCACTATTAAATGACTTTTATTCATTAATTCTTTATATATAATTAATAATATTTTGCATTTAAAATATAAATAAAATGTATTTGAAAAAAAATTATGTGTTATTTTTTTAAAATATTACTCTAAGTTTTTTTCAACTAAAATAAAAACAAATTAAACAAATTGTAATAAATTTTCCCTTATTAGTCTTTACCATAGTCATAGAGGGACTATAGCGATCGATAAATCGTTGACTTCATATTAGTCTGTCCTTTGACCAGAAATATTTCCAGATTATCTATTGTTGGAACCAAGGAACTGAAAACATCGATTTTTATATAAAAAAAGTACCATATTTGTCACGATCTGATTGGAGAAGGGATTGGTGGTCTTATTGTCGGCTTCGCTATTCCCAATGTTATATATGTTGGCATATCCAAAGTATTTGATCATATATGGTCTTTTTGAATCATATATTTTCTTATGCATTCCTCAAAGGTGGATTAATGCTAGCATTAATTCGAATGTTTGGTTTAGCATTTTATGCTAGTTAAATTTATGGCAATGTTTGATATGGTTGCATATCAAAAGCTTGGCCTTCCAATACATTCTCTGGTGTTCGAACTATTGTTACAAAAAATATAACATTTTTTTTGGGATATGTCAGAGACCTGCCACATTGAACTTTTTCTTAAATGTTTACAGAGCATTTCTGATAGACTTAAATGTTTACCTAACAGGTTTGGTAGTGTTGAATGGTTACTTAATAGGCTTGTTACAAGACATTTTCTTCATGGCATTGTTGGTTCACTGGTCCATGCTTGTTTTTTGCATGGCACTGATTTCTTATTTGCATGTTGTCGTTATTGCTTGCCTATTCGTGTTGTTGTAGTTTGCACGTTTTCCAAGGGGAGTGGTTGTTGCTTGCTTCTTTCTTGGTCGTATGTTGTTTATTGTTGCTTGATTTGACTTTACAGGTTTCTGGTCCTGCGCCTGCAGGTGGACCTTATTTGCAGGGTTCTGATCCTGCACCTGCACTTAGGTTCTTATTTGTTGCTTGTTCTTGTTTGCCCAGGGTTTGCAATGTTGGGATGTTGCATCTGTAGTTGGATCTCTGGTTACATTTTTTTGCAGTGGAGTTTGCATAGAATACTATTAAGATAAAATAACAGAGTAAAAAATTGCAGGCGATGTAAACTGCATCTCTTACGTGTTGAAGCAGAGTTTGTCGGCCTCAAAGTATATTTCATAGTTGTCGATGCTTTTTCCATGGATTATGTGTTGCTATGGTTTCATAGTTATGAGAGTGCATTTTGCTGTGTGGGAGATATAATTGTTCTCTCCCTTTTATTTTCCTCTTGTAAACTGTGTTTCTGACTCTATAGTTTCTCACGTTTCTGTGGTCATTCCGACCGACCGTCGTTTGGTTGCATACTTAGCCAGTTTTATGGACGTGGCTTCACGGATAGGTTCTATCGAACTATGATAGGTTGTGTTCGATGTATACATTAGCTTTCCCGAATTAGTTTTCTTTAAAAGAAGGGCTCCTGGACAAAAGAGAATGCAATTTATGAAATTATAGGTTTCCTGGACAACATAAGTTAATGATCGCGGGTTCTTGGGGTGGCAGGTTGAAAATTAGGCTTTTGTTGTTCTGTTCCCTACAAATAGCACGGAGAGTTCCGCAAGGTCATGTTCGGTGTATACATTAGCATTCCTGAATTAGTTTTCTTTAAAAGAAGGGCTTCTGGACAGAAGAGATTGAAATTTATGAAATTATAGGTTTCCTGGACAACATAAATTAAACATAGGAAATATGTGATTTTATAAAGTAGATATATAAAGCATGCACAGAGCCGCATCCCATACTTTGCCAGTTTATGCATCGCAGGTTCTCTGGTAGCCGGCTGAAAATTGACAATCAAAGAGTTTCGCGATATACAAATTGACAATTGGACTTGCAGACTATTTGAATTTTAAGGGCCTGGTGTTCAAAAAATTTAGCATTCTCGAAATAGTTTAGTTTACATATGTTTTACATACGATGGTGGACAAACACACACACAAAAAAAATAGTTAGCATTTTTTGGATCCCAAGTTCTTGGGGTGGTGGGCTCTAAATTCGACTTATGTTGTTTCGTGTCCTAGAAATAGCATGCAAAGCTCCGCGATATACAAATTGACTATCAGACTTGCAGACTGTTTGAATTTCAAGGGCTCATGTCCAAAAAAAATAGCATTCTCGAATTACTTTTCTTTACGTACGATTTACACACGCTCGTGGAGAAAGAGACAGAAAAATAGTGGAACCATCTATTACATAGGGATCCATCCCCACTACCTTCACCGCTTCCCAATACACATTAAATATGCTTTCAAAAGTCAGAACCGACCAGACAAGTTTGAAAAGATGGTCTTCAATAACTGGAAAGCTCGAGTACATCTCCCATTAAAATGAATAGGCAGGCAAATATTATGGGATCTGGTAATTTATTTTTGCCTGCATTTTGAATTTGCGAAAATAATTATTTTATTTTGTTTTGCTTGTGCAGTTTTAGTTTTCTTAAAAGCTTCAGCATAGTTCACTAGTGTGTCACCCACAGAGGCCCTAACGTCATGTCCCTCTTTACTATTGTGCATATCTTAGATGTCGGATTTGAGAATCTGCTCGGATATGAGAATTTTAATACGTGTTGCTAGTCACTATTCAACATACATATTCAAAAAGATTGGCATTAATACGAGAAAATATCAAAAACATCTGTCATTAAAATGAGTCAACACAAAATCTACGGAAGGTCGTCCAGCGTTTCTTTTAAATACTTATTGCCATTTCTCTCTATCATCAAAGAGTTGTGATTTAGGGTGCCTTCATTCTAATGTTCCTGGTCATGGACATGTAAGACAATTTAGAGATGCGATTGAGGGGCAGATGAAAGAAGAGAGACTGGTTTTATGTGATGTGAGCTTTGAGTAAAAAAAACTCTGTTATACAAGAGAAACTAAGAGAGAACGACAAAAAAAAGAGCAAGTATGTTTTGGTTGGTGTTCTCCCTATGTTCAATGTTTTGGTTGGTTAAAAATGTTGCCTGGAGATTTGTTTGTTGAACTTCTTTGTTTTCTTGCTGGGAATTGTAATGGATTTTGAGGTCGCGTAAAAAATAGTTCGTCATTTGAGTATATATCTTCTTCCAACAACATAGATTTGGAAAGTGTATCGAATTGTACAGATCCTAGAAGAATTTGTTTTCCTTGGGGGCGGTGCATTTATAGTGGCTTGCAAAATGGGTTGTCATGTTCGTAAATGACACGAAATATTGTTCCATCTATGAATGTAACCAGAGGCGGGTAACAGAAACTGTATGGGTGGATAAAATGACATATTATCACTGCAAAAGTTTCTATTTCAAAGTTTGATGAGCTAAATGTGGGTATGGTAACCAACTTGACAAAAAGCCATGTTCTTTGTCAAATTTTATTCAGTTTCCTCTGGATGTAGTTGCAGACTCCACATCTTTGGCGTCACCTCCACCGCTATGAAGAAATATATATTCTGATGCCATCTGCAACATTTGATACACTTGCCAGACCTGTGCTGGTGCGTTCTGTAGCATTTGATGCACTTGCCACACCTCTGCTGCCCGAAGAAGTTATGTACCTCAACAGATTTGCATTTTGCATCTAGGTTGAACGTTTCTTCCAATTTATTGTAATAAAGCAAAGAAGTTCAACATACAAATCCTCATGCAGGCTTTTCAACCAAACAGATGATCGAATACAGGGAGAATACCAGTCACTACGTACTTGAATTTTTTTCCCCTGCCATAGCTGTTGTGACATAAAATGACTCCGTCCACTTTGAAATCGACCTGAAACGCATTTCTAAATTGTCTCGGATGTCAAGGGTCGGGAACATTGGAAGGAAAGCACCTTAAACCCCAACTTTTTGACAGTAGAGGGAAATTAATAATTGACAAAGAATGGAATGTTGAATAAGAAGCCATTGCAAGCAGGCCATATCTAGAAGAGACAAGGTATTCAAAAAACTGGGATAGATGTAGTTGGCAGCACTGATTAAGTAAAAAACCCAAAATTGATATTTAACTCGTTTTTTACGAATAAAGAGTTTGAACGTCAAGAAAACTGTCAAGAAGCTTCATCAATGTACATATTTCAGTATTTTCCAATTTCTGGTATTTGTTTTAATTATATTTTGTACCTTCTTCCCCTGTGTTGTTAAACATGAACGAGGAGCTTTACTTTCTGCTGCCCACTACTTCATTCTAAATAAAGACTGGTTTGTCCTTTCTTTACATTTTACATTTAAGAATAATTTTTCATAAGCGGCTCAACTGTTGACGCAATGTTCCTGTTCAGTATGTTGGATATATCGCAGCTTCTTCTATTTGATAATATCCATGCATATATACTAATATCAGTACTAATGGAATAAATACAAAAAACTTAGGCAATTATGTTTGGGTTTGCGGTATTAAACAACTATGTTCCCTGTTTCGTCATATACATCTTGCAACCAAAGAACTTCCGTAGTCTGYAATTTATGCTTTAATTACTTAAGTCACACCAAATATTGATTGCATTTAATTTAATTTAGATATTGATGTTTATGGAGAGCTGATGTTTKCTCATATCATTCCAAGCAATACAAGATGAATAGATGATAAGGAGTTTATCTCGCTGAGACCACAATGCAAATTCATGTTTCTTGTTGCGCTATGTACAACTTGTAGTCAAAATTTTCATGCTTTCAACGAAATTTCCAAACCAAAGAGCATCTTGCAAATTGGGAGATCATTTGCATTTGAAACAGAAACAATCCATTAATATATATTAGTATGAATACTAAGATAAATATGAAAACTTTCTCCATTGATAGATACTAGTATGAATACTATTGAAATAGATATCAAACCTGTGTCTTGGCCAATACTTAGCTAGTTATTTGGGCACCATGCCCCGGGTTCGCGGTACCCAACACCTATGTCCCCTGTTCCGTCATATACATCTTGCAGCCAAAGAACTTTAGTGATCTACACTTAATGCTTTTACTAGTGAGAACCCAACAGGGGATCGAAAACTTTGCGATTAATAAATGAAAAAAAAAAAGTTTTTTCGTCTGTCAGATACTTATCTCTTTTCCTCTTTTGCTTTTCCCATCCATTATGGATTTCTGGTTTTATACTTAGTCGTTTTTCTATGATGGGCGTTTGCAGGGTTCGCCCGCTAACGTATCTTCATCTCCTTTTGTATCTTCACATGACGAATCCGACCGACCGTTGTACCTTTCCATACCTAGGCAATTTTATGGTCACGATTGTCGGATCGGTGCATACGAACTGGCCTTTTCTTCTTCCCGCTTATTATTGTTTTCTGGATATATACTTATTGCCCTTTCTATGGTATCCGGTTCCAGAGTTGTCAGGCTGACATGTCTTCATCTCCATATATATCCTCACATGATGGATTGGACCGATCGTTGTTCCTTTCCATAGCCAATTTTATGGCCGATGCTGCGGGGCCGGCGCTTGTGAACTCAGTTGCTTATCGTTCTGGTATATACATCTTGCACTCAAAACATATGTGATCTACAATTCCACCACGAGTTCCTCGTATACATTAACTTCATTCAAAGTATCTGTTGTTGCTTTCCATCCCCAACAACTTCACGTCCTTTCTTATATACATGAACAATGCTCTTACTAGTGACAAGTGGACACAGTGGCATGAAAGATACTTCTGTGATCTGCAATTTATGCCTTAACTGGTGAGAACTCAGTAGGGGTTCGAAAGCATTTGCATTAATAATAAAAAACTATATGTTCTTCAGCGAGATACTTTTCCCTTTTCTTCTTTTCGTCTGTTATCTATTTCTAGTTATATACTTAGTCATGTTTCTATGATCACGGGTTCCAACGTTGGCATGTTGACATATCTTCATCTCCATATATATCCGGGCATGGAGAATTGGACCGCCCGCTGTTCCTTTTCATACTTAGTGAATTTTATTCCCGCGCTTGCCGAGTTGGCACAATTCAACTCTACTACTTCTTGTTTTTTCATCTACATCTACCACTCAAAATTTTCGTGATCTACAATTCCACTGTGAACTTCTCCGTCCCTTTTCCCTTATTTTCTCCCCGTGTATTATGGGACTATAAAATATGGACATGATATTTTATAGAGCATGTACGGATTCTGCATTCCATACCTAGCAACATTTTGGATCGCGGGTTCTCAGGCGGGCGAGCTCATAATTGGGCCTCCATTGTTTCGTGCCCTACAAATAACACCCAGAATTCTGCGATATACATATTGACAAGCGGACTTGCGGACTGGAGGACTCAACATTGCATTTTTATTGTTTTGTGTCCTCCAAACAACACTCCTAGTTTCGCGATATATAAATTGACACACTGAATGCAGGGTTGGCGGGGTGGATATTTCCATTGTTTACGGATGCTAATCCCTATGAAGTATCTAACAGTATCTAAAAAATTATTTTGAATACTAAATTATCTCTTAGTAGTGACAACTGGACACAGAGGTACGAAATAGTTGGGATTTCACGGTCCACAATATATAAATTGACTATCGGATTCTGACATCGTCTGCTCTTCCGTGTTACAAATTATGCATTCAAATGTTCAGAGCGATACAATTAGAACGTCGAGGCCTCGCGTCTTCTGCAGACACCTTCGCAGCCTGTTTTGGATCCTCCTATTGTTGGATTCACGAAATGTGCAACCCTAGTGTTGGCGAGTTGACATATCTTTATCTCCATCTATATAATCACACAACAAATCTGACCGACCGTTGTTGCTTTCCATACTTGGCCAATTTTATGTCCACGGTTTCCGAGTTGGCGCCAATTTCATCTCCATCTATATTCTTGCATGGTGAATTGGACCGCCCGCTGTTCCTCTTCATACTTAGTGAATTTTATGCCCGCGGTTGTCGGGTTGGTGGAATTGAACTCTGTTCCTTTTTGTTCCGTTATATACATCTTCCACTCAAAATTTGTGCAATCCCAACTATTTCATACCTCTATGTCCAATTGTCACTACTAAGAGCTAATTTAGTATTCAAAATAATTTTTTAGACACTTTTAGATACTTCATAGGGATTAGCATATGTAAACAATGGAAATCTCCACCCCACCATCCCTGCATTCCGTGTGTCAATTTCTATATCGGGAAACTGGGAGCATTGTTTGGAGGACATGGAACAATAGAAGTGCAATGTTGAGTCCCCCAGTCCACAGGTCCGCTTGTCAATTTGTATATCGCAAAATTTTGGGTGTTATTTGTAGGGGACATAACAATGGAGGCCCAATTTTGAGCCCACCTGCCCGAGAACTCATGATCCAAAATGTCGCAATATACAAATTGACTACCAGATTCTGACATCATCCGCTCTTCCATGTTACGGATTACGCATTCAAATGTTCAGAGCGATACAATTAGAACGTTGGGGCCTCGCGTCTTTTGCAGACACCTTCGCAGCCTGTTTTGGATCCTCCTATTGTCGGGTTCACAAAATGTGCAACCCCAGCATTGGCAGGTTCAGATATCTTTATCTCCATCTATATAATCACACGACGAATCCGACCAACCGTTGTTGCTTTCCATACTTGGCCAATTTTATGTCCACGGTTGTCGGGTTGGCGCCAATTTCATCTCCATCTATATCCTCGCATGGTGAATTGGACCGCCCACTGTTCCTTTTCATACTTAGTGAATTTTATGCTCGCGGTTGTCGAGTTGGCGCAATTGATTTTTGTTCCTTTTTGTTCAATTATATACATCTTCCACTCAAAATTTGTCCAATCCCAACTATTTCGTACCTCCATGTCCAGTTGTCACTACTAAGAGCTAATTTAGTATTCAAAATAATTTTTTAGATACTGTTAGATACTTCATATGGACTAAAATCCGCAAATAATGGCAATCTCCACCCCGCCAGTGCTACATTCCATGTGTCAATTTCTATATCGCGAAACTGGGAGCGTTGTTTAGAGGACATGGAACAATAGAAGTGCAATGTTGAGTCCGCCAATCCACAGGTCTGCTTGTCAATTTGTATATCGCGGAATTCAGGGTGCTATTTGTAGGGCACGAAACAATGGAGGCCCAATTTTGAGCCCGCCCGCCCGAGAACCCGCGATCCAAAATGTCGCTATGTATGGAATGCAAAATCCGTACATTCTCTATAAAATATCATGTCCATATTTTATAGTCCTATAATACATGGGAAGAAAATAAGGGAAAAATGATGGAGAAGTTTGCAGTGGAACTATAGATCACGGAAATTTTGAGTGGTACATGTAGATGACGGAACAAGAAGCAAAAGAGTTGAACTGCGCCAACTCAGCAACTGCGGACATAAAATTCACTAAGTATGAAAAGGAACAACGAGCGGTCCAATTCGCCATGCGAGGATATAGATGGAGATGAAGATATGTCAACATGCCAATGTTGGAACCCGTGATCATAGAAACGCAACTAAGTATATAACTAGACTACCGAATACAAATTGACTACCGGATTCTGACATCGTCCACTCTTCCGTCTTACAGATTATGCATTCAAATGTTCGGAGCGATATAATTAGAATGTCGGGGCCTCGCGTCTTCTGTAGACACCTTCACAGCCTGTTTTGGATCCTCCTGTTGTCGAGTTCACGAAATGTGCAACCCCAACGTTGGCGGGTTGACATATCTTTATCTCCATCTATATAATCGCACGATGAATTTGACCGAATGTTGTTGCTTTCCAGACTTTGCCAATTTTATGTCCACGGTTGTCGGGTTGACCCCAATTTCATCTCCATCTATATCCTCGCATGGCAAATTGTACTGCCCGTTGTTCCTTTTCATACTTACTGAATTTTATACCCGCGGTTGTCGAGTTGGAGAAATTAAACTCTGTTACTTTTTGTTCCATTATATACATCTTCCACTCAAAATTTCTGTGATCTACAATGCCACTACTAACTACTTCGTCCTTTTTCCCTTTTTTTCTTCTCGTGTATTATGGGACTATAAAGTATGGACATGATATCTTATAGAGCATTTACGGATTCCACATTCCATACCTAGCAACATTTTCTATCGTGGGTTCTCGGGCGGGCGGGCTCAAAATTGGGCCTCCATTGTTGTGTGTCTTAAAAATAGCACCCAAAATTTCGCGATATAGAAATTGACAAGCGGGCCTGCGAACTGGTTGACTCAACATTGCACTTCTATTGTTTTGTGTCCTCCTAACAGCGCTTCTAGTTCCATGATATACAAATTGACACACATAATGCAAGGCTAGTGGGGTAGAGATTACCATTGTTTATGGATGCTAATACCTATGAAGTATCTACCAGTATCTAAAAAATTATTTTCAATACTAAATTATCTCTTAGTAGTGACAACTGGACATAGAGGTATGAAACATGTGGCATCGCACCCTGCGCAAAATACAAATTGACTACCGCATTCCGACATCATCCGCTCTTCACTCTACCACAGCTCACAAATGTTTCAAAGTATCTCTCGCTACCTTCCATCCCCACTAACTTCCTCTCCTTCTGGCTGTCCTACCATACCCTCTTCGTTGTTACGCGCATTGCACTAAAAAATTTATGATACATACAATTTGACCCTCGCGCCCTCACCTTCAACGGTTGTACCTTGCAACCCTATTTTGTAGTTGTTTTTTTCCCGTGCCCGCTACCTCCGTAATTTCTTACTATGCAATTAGAAACCTTTCATGCTAACAGGTGACCATGCAGGAACCGTCAACATTGTATTTAATGGGCGAAACGCTCGAGGAGATCTCCCATTATTACACATTAAACCAACATGTGCAGAGAGTTATTTTGTCACTTCTGATTGTTCATCTCGAACATGCGTCGTCGTATTGGGCTGCTCAAGAAATCTACAATGCTTAATCATTGAATGAAATATCTGCCATGTTCGCATTTTCTATGTATGCAATTACTAGTTTTTAATGTTAACAACGCATCATGAAATAGTCGTCCAAATTATCATTAATCAATGAAAGTCTCGAGAACATCTCCCATTCACATGCTTTAGACCAAAATTTGCGCAGGCTTATATTATCCCTTCCACCTTTTCATTTCATTCATCGTCTGGAGAAAAGAAACGTTCTTGTAGACTTATGGCAGCAGGTCGACAACAATTTTGTGGAGATACAGTAAATATCTTTGCACACGAGGACCAAAACTTCTAGTGGTCCAGGGCATATTTTTACTATTCATCCCATTCCGCCCAGAACGAAGTGATTTGGACCTCTGGAATCTCTCGTGCAGGCTGCATCCCTGAGGTTTTTTACTGTAAGGAGGTGGTCTCTTGGTGTGTCGAAAAATATATTCCAAGCCAAAGAATTATTCCACTGCGCGACCATTCTCTTGTTTCTTTGTCACGTCAGGTCTTTCGCGAGATGTTAAAATTGCCAAAGCCAACATTGACGTTAGAGGACAAGATTGAAAATAGTTTCTAGAAAAACATTATAACGGGATGGACATCTTAGCTAACTTCCTCGAAGACCCAACAATAGTTCTTGAAGATATCACAAGGTTGCAAGTAAGTTCCTTTAGAAATCCATTCTAGGAAATTTCTTCGTTGTTTACAAGAATAATGGGATAGGCATCCACGGCAAGAATTTCCCATATAATTATTTATATTTTGTATTTCACAGTCAAGGAACAATACATTTTCGATCGAGGGAAGCTAATTTCCATTGAGCTCTATTCCCAGTTGTCACAATTCAAAGAATCAAATAAATTTTATATGTCATCCTACTTAATTTTTGCAATTGTGCATTGTTGTCCGTTTCCAAAACTTTCTCTTTCCAATAAAATAAACTATGGATTCGACCCAGTAACATTCTGGTATGAGGCCCTGTGGAGGCACAAGGCCTCCCATTGTTTTTATGAAGTTTTTAATGGCTTTGTCTCAATTTTCAAAGATTTACTGTTAGGCAAGGATGCTCCGCGGATGTCTGGCCACGCAGCCAAGTTTTTGAAGAGGAAGGGCACACTTGAGCAAGAGGAAAATCACAGTGTCCTCATGGTCTTTGGCTCTAAGGAAAATCATGCCTTCCTTCCATGCCACATCAAGGACAAGATGTTTTTTGCAAAAATAGCAAGGTAATACAACCACTGGTTGCATTTTTTCCATGAAAAGAGAAAAAAACAATTCATTCCTCTGCCCTGGAAAATCGAAGACTTCGTGTGCAGAAACATCAACAACACTGACGAGTTTTCCGCCCATTTCAAGAAATTGAACCTAACATATGTTGAAAGGCTAAAAGGGTTCAACCCTAATGGCATTTTTCGAGAACATTTACTGGTTGTTGGCTTTAACACCTCTTTTATTGATAGACAGTTGACCTAAGACAGGAACAATGTTGAGAGCAATCCTGCTTCTGCCGATTGCAATGCAGAGACATTGCAAAACATGACTGAATTGTACAGACAACATGGAAAAGTATCCGGTGAGAAGAGTACCCAGTCCCCCACCAGCACTCCCAAGAGCACGACATCATGGAGCATTGCTTCGATGGTCCACCCCAATAAGAAAGCAAGCCAGAAATCTTCGAGCGGAGGAGGAGATAAGAACCCTCCTCACATAAATATTGATAGTTCTCACAAAATTCTACTAGCGAAAAAGAGAAAAAACAATGCAGGGCAGGCGGAGGAACCCGAAATTGAAAGTGGAAAACTACAACTTGAAATTGAAACTAAACACATGCAGAAAATTGGGTCATCCGCGGTGGAAATATCTTAGACCTACTTTTTTGATGTAGATGAATCCTTCGTAATCCAGAGTGTTATTTTTGACAACCAATCTAAAAGTATGGTCATTGAAAAGAAAGATGTAACAAATAGTGTTATCACTGAAATTTCGTCTGCACATGGCGACAAGAACTCCACATCATCTGCACACAGCGACAAGAACTCTACATCATCAAAACAGCAATGAAGTCATTCATGACACTGTTCACAGCATTCCAGAAGGGTCAGAAACTATACAAAAATTGAAAGACACTTCACATCAGTAAGGTGCGCGCGTATGCGCGGGATAAGAACGTGTTGTGCGCGCTTAAGCGCCCGATGCGCGACTGTCCACATAAAAAGCCGCGCATCTGCTAATAGGGCACATTAAATGCTTAATTCGGCCTCCCGACCGCCAATAGACCTTCGCCCGAGATGATTTGACATCCAGATCAGGTTCGGTCCTGCAAAAACGGCGAATTTATGGCTTAAGAAAACCCTAAACTAGCCTGTGTCTACACCGGGAACTAGTTACGTGACCGCCTGGAAATGGCTATAAAAAGCAGTGAAGGC
>JZKD02S1897412.1:46276-61362 GCA_000966675.3 Picea glauca
TTTGGCATGACTGTGTTGTTCATGTATCATGTTTTCCGCTGTGTAAATGAGTTACTGTGGAATGCGATGGAATGTTAAATTATAGCAGTAACCAGATATGTTTCACTATGTACTTTAAATGTGTTTAATTGTGTTTAAATGCATTTGCTTATAATGTCTGTACAAATTATGTAATCATTCATCTATAGAATGGTAACTGAGAGGTTTGGAAACCTCGGTAGTGTAAAAAGGGTACACTACAGAACCAAGACAAGTGTTTGAATACCCATCCTTTGAATTCTTTAGGATTTGCCAGATCTTCCCATTTACAGAGATGAATATGGTCCAAATATCCACATCCCGACCACAAGAATCTATACATCAATCTCCTGATTATGTTAAGCATTGTGACTGGTAAGTTTTCTATCACCTACCAGTACATCATAATACTTTCTAAATCTAATTTGACCAGTACATATCTCCCCCCAAATGACAACCATCAGTGATACCAAGACCCAATCCTTTTTTCAATTTTTTGAATAATCCATCTCCAGTCCTCTACCCTATAGTTTTCTTGCTTGAGGAAGTATCCTAGGTATCGAAAACATGTGTCCAGATTCACATAATTAAAGGGAAAACGTGCTTTGAAAGGATCTAGTTCGGAGACATGAATACTTGAGTAGTGCATAGCTGATTTGAGTGTGTTTATGACTAGTTCAGACGCTTTGCAGAAGACATAAAGAACAAAATCTATCGCCTTCCATTCTGCAACCCTGGCTTTGTTCATAATCAATATGTCATCCACGAACAAAAGACGAATGATCTTGAGCAGTCTCGAGGTATTTACTCCCGATATTTTTCCCTCCACTTGCACCTGCTTGAGCATGAGACTAAGTCCCTCCATGACTAGGATAAAGAGAAAATGAGATAAGGGGCAACCTTGTCTTAACCCCCTCCCACTTTTGAAAAAGGTGGTAGGTCTGCCATTTACAAGAATCATGAACGATGGAGTAGTTACACAACTCATTATCCATTTTGTTGTGTCTAGGACAATGTCAGTCTTTAAAAGAACTAATATAAGAAAATCTTGATTTATGCAATCATATGTTTTTTGCAGGTCCAGCTTTAAAACTAAGGCTTTTAGTTTTTTTGTCTTTATGTTGTGTATGCATTCTTGTGCTACACCCACAACATCCAATATTTTCCTTCCCTTCAAAAACCTGACTGCTCTATAGATAAGGCCTTGAACAACATCGACTTCGGTCTTAATCCTATAAGTTTTGTTGTAATTTTATAGGCTAAGTTGCAAAGATCTATGGGTCTAAAATTCCCATAGCTTGTGGGCTTGTCCACCTTTAGGATTAAATATATAAAGGTCGCATTTAAGGAACTTGCCATCGAACCCGAGCATCATGGCTCCTCCACTGCTTCCAACACATCTTTTCCTATTGTGTCTATGAACTTGAGAAAGAATTCCACCATCCAACTGTCCGGACCAGGACTCTTGTCCTTTGCAAAGCTCTCCAACACCTGATTGACTTCTTCTTCGATGCAGGGTTTTTCTAGCTCAAGAACATCTCTCTCTGAGAAAAAACTGGGATAATGTTGCACAACCTTCATCTAATCAATAATTGTGTTCTTCTTTGTCTCCGCATAGAAAACTTTGAAATATCTCACTGCCTCCAACTCAATATCTTCTTGACCTATGTGGCTTATGCCTAGTTCATCATTCATCTCCCAAATTGCATTTTTATTTTTCTGGTGGCTAGCATAATTATGAAACAATTGTGTGTTACGATTGCCCTATTGAAGCCAAATGGTCATGCTTTTTTGCCTCCAAGTTTTTTCTTCATCTAAGAGAAATTTCTTCCTTTTTCCTTCCAATTCTTTGATGTGGCTGTTAGTATCCCTCTGGGTCCTCCCACTGATTTTTGATGCATAATGTTTCTCTAATTCCACCTCAACTGTTTTTAACTCATGATTTCTCTGATTTTTTTTTTTAATTTTTCCCATCCAATTACTTTGTGTTTCAAGACTTTGAGTTTCCCTACTAATCTTTTCATTGTCGAAGGTTCATAGTCAAATTCATTTGAATTCCACATTGTTTCTACAAGCTCACTAAATTCCTTCTCTCCCAACCATATAGGATTTAGCTTGAATGGGTAAGATATTTGCCACTGTCCAACCTCGATCTACAACACAACCAGAGCATGATTGGAGAAGAAAGGAAATGAAACCCAAGATCTATACGTCCCAAATGAGGAAACTAGATCCTCAGACATTAACACTTTATCTAATCGCTTTGTTATTCTCTCTAACCCTCCTCTTCCATTGAGCCACGTGGGTACATACTCAATAGAAGCGATATTCTACCAATCTTGAATTCTGAAAGATTCCTTTGAAGAAGTCAGCCAGGGGATCTAGTCTGGCTTTCGAGCCCCAAACTTCACTCGTCGACACAGTAAAATTGAGATCCCTTGCAAAAATTAGATTTTTTGTGTCTAACAAACCACTTGTGACCAGACTCTCCCAATAGGCTTTCCTATCTATACAGGGATCAGAGCAATTAAAGAGAGAAACCAACCTATTGCCCTCTAGAATATGTCCTTCAAGAAGAATACTTGCACATATTAATGCAGGATTAAGAGCCATCTTTTACGAGTTCTAGGCCACACATAATCCCCTTGACTGCCCCACCGAATCAAAAGCAAAACAATACCAGCTTGATAAGAGCTTTGATACTAAAGCCCTTGATTTAACTCCTTCCACCACAGTTTCTTGCAAAAACAGAATGTCAGGCTTAATACCTGTTATTAGTCTTCGAAGGGTTGCACTTTTAGGAGCCCCTCCAACTCCCCTTATGTTTAGTGAGATAAGTTTCATTATTTAGTTCTGGTTAGGGCTTTGATTCATCTAAGATCCCTTTGTTCAGAGTTGTTGTTTCTTTGTTTGGTCAAATCCCCTCTGTTGCCTTCCTCATTCCCGCATGCACTTCTCGTTTTTATTGGAAACGAGTGAAGCCCCAAGCCTCCAATCCAGTGTTCTTTCTTTGTATCTATACCTGTGTATATTTTCTCCATCCCATCACCGATTGCTCACTTTTCTTCCTTCCCACTGTGCACCTCCCTGCCTCCTTCGAATATTGTCAAGAGTTTTTTGTTTTCCATGTCCTGATAAGAAGGGACAAACGTCTCCAATAGGTCTTTCGATGGATTCACTCTAGATCATATATCCCTCCCCTCCTACGTTTCAATTCTCATCCCCTCCTCTTTGGTTTGATTTCCCATAATTTCGATGACGTCCTTTAGATTGGTATTTGTCTGATCTAGGGATCCCATATCCGTTCCGTCGACTTGTAAATCCATATTAACCGATTTCTCCAACTCCCTTACCATATTCTCTAGGTCAACGATTTCCAACATGGCCCCTATGGGATTGATTTTGTGGAGGTTTAAATGTTCAATCTCAAATGATGACAGAGTGGAGAAGAATGAGGGACATAGTAATTTTAACTTACTTAAATCAGTATCACAAGTTGTTGAAGTTGATGCCTACTCCTTTGATGAGGTACCTTCCCCACTTCATGTTGGATTCTCCCCATGTTGATCACTGAATGATGCCTTTCTGAGCATTGATGTCTCAAATTCCTCATCCGATAACGTCCCTTGACAATCTTTACGCAAGTGACCTATTCTTTTGCATGACGTGCACCAAAATGGAATGCCCAGATAGTCTATTTTTTTCCCATAAATCCTCCCCCTCCATTCTATACCAAGAGCCTCCAACAATCCATTGTGCACATCTAGTTCCACCAATATTTTCCCTATTCTCCTATCAATTCCCTTTAAGGCTGATTCTTCAACAGTGAGAAACCTCCCCAGTTCGTTCCCTATTGCTTTAAGGGCTCCTTTATTCCAGAACTGTATTGGTAGGCCTGGTAGAAGCACCCAAATATGTCTAAATTGAAAGTACTCTGACACTGGATCAGAGCACACTCTCCATCTTTTTAACATAAGACCGCCTCCATTTAGTATCCAAGTTTCTTGTAAGATTTTGATGGAATCTTCTGGTAATTTGAAGATGAAGCAGAACCACCCCCTTATGAGCGTCACTGTCTCTGGAGTGTAACCTCACAATGGTTGCAAGTTTTTCATCATCCAACTCGTGATTCCAAGTCCTCCCATCTCTCTATAAGTGAATCTACCTACTAGAGCACACAATGCTAGTTTACATGCATCCTCCAGGCCCACATCCCTTCCAAGCACCATTTTATGCCTCCCTTTCTTTGGCTGCCATAGTTTCATTTCTTTTCGATCTTCCCTGGTATCCCTATTGGACTTCCAGTGGTTAGCAGGTTCTCTATCTATATTATCGCCTATCGTTTTCCCCGGGATTCCCTTCTGAGATTCCATACCCATCTACCGTTAAAAAGATACCTCCATAGACAACCTGCCTTGTATTTGAGTGTTGACAAGCCTGTCTTCCATAATCGGGACCACCAACAACTGCTCTTCCACCCTAAATAGCTTTGACCAATCTCTCCTTCACAGTATTGAAGACTGAGACATGAATCCACTGTGTTGTTTCCCTCATTACCTTGTTGTTGAAACCCCGTGCTCCTTTTGGGTTCTATCTCAAGCCTAACCTCTCCTTTATCAATATTTAATCCCTCCTCGATCAGTCCCCTTCTGACTAAGCCTGCCCTCTTCCTTAAATCCTCATCTGAGATGAATAAGCCTGTGTGTTTCTATAACACCTCGTCTTTCGGGCTCATCAAAGTACTAACTTATGCTTCCATTTTAAAGGGGATTCACAACTTCCCCATTGTTGTCTCCAGCCACCAAGTTTGTCTTACACTGTATTGTAACCTGAATCCTAATCAACTTTGCTATTCAATACTATCACACTCAAATACAACCCAATTGACAATTGGAATAAAACTCTATCACACTAATTTACTAAAATGCAACCCAATTGACAAAAACTTTGTTAAGGAATTTTATAGAATGATAAAAAATCAAATATTCACATTAAAAACTTAACCACTTTTGGATTACACATATCATATCCAACAATATGGACAAACTTCCATAAAAACTCATTACAATTCTTTCGAATTTTTATCCTTATCACACTCTTGAATTCACTTTTTCGTCACATTTCTTACATACACTTTTATCACATTCTTACATGCATTTTTTTTCTTTGGGTAAATAAAACAACTTGATCATGTATTGTTTTTTAATTTTTTAAATTAGACTTTTAACACTTAAGAGTTCAATATGATTTGTGGGAAATCATTTAAGTTAAATTCAATTAATATAATTATGTGAGATTATATGGATAAGTTGTAAAAATAAATAAATAAACATAAAAAATAATTTAAGCAAGAGATATATGTGAGTTTTTTTTTAATGATTCAAGGATGTGGAACTATTCTATCAATATATTTTGAAAAAAACAGATAGTATTGATAGTATTGATGCAGGAGCATCTTCTACAACAATCTAGTATTTAACCTTTAAGATCTTAGGAATTTTATGAGAGGAGTTGGTTTCCTCATTGTAATTGTTTTTAATTATTTAGTAATAGTTTAGGGTGTTCTAGAAGAAGGCAGTTTTGCCACGAATGTAATAGGAGGTGGAAGAGTTAGATAAATTAGGAATTTGTTTGGATCATAATCAAGTTGTTGTAAACTAAATGTAGACTTTGTGTAATTTTGGTCATAATCGATCCTATCTCTATGGATTGGATCGATCTTGTCCTTATTGTATTAAAGGTTTGATAGGCAAGACCAGAGTGTATGTGTGTGTGGAATGAGTGCAGAGTGAGTGTGTGGAGTGTGCGAGAAGTTAGAAGGAACTGAGCTTCTTGTTTTATTTGTATTCTTCCAGTCATTCGAATAAAAGACAGTTGTGAAAATTGTGTTCTTGTGTAATTTTGATTGGAGTCTATGTGTTAAAGAGGCAAACAACGAAGTGTTTTGTTTGCAGGAGATCTTGTGCAAGTCCTTGTTGCACGTCTAAACCAGATTGAGACCACATAGAGAAGAAATAGCCAAAACCGTGCCTAAGAAGTGATCCGATCGAAAATTGGTGCCTGTAGAAGTCATTTTACAATATAAGTGAGTGGACGACCAAGATCAAATCAAGAGATTAGATCGATGGTCTATAGCATTTTGATGCATCGACGTCTTCTCGTCGGTTGTAATAGTCCCGAAATCCCGAAGTCTAACACACGTGGCATGTTTGGAATGGTAAGGAGAGGTGTTATAAAGGAAAGAAAGATCCACCGTCGATCACGATAGGATCGACGATGATCTTGTTTTAAATGATATCACTGAAATATTAAAGGGGACCCGCAAGCTTGGATCTAATTATATTAGACTGGCAGATTGACATTGTGAGATCAATGTGTATTAACAAGGTGCGAGGAGGTTAACATAAGGAGGTCTGAGACCCAACGGTCCACGAGCCTGGAATACGTGGCATCCCTTTACTCGTCCACATGGTTCCACACAAGGTTTCGGTGTGGCCCACACATGAGACTCTTTATAATAAACGAATGATAAAGATTAAATCTTTGGATATGAAGATCAACGACCCTCGTCGCAATAGACCACGACCATCATAGGTCTTAAGGTATTGGAGGTTGTAAAAAGTCCCGACATCCCGATGCCGAGGTACGTCAGGCTCTGTGGTGGCCAACAATTTGTATTGAGGTTTGATCAACGGTCCAGAAAGGATCCAAGATCAGATCAATGGCCTAGATTGATCACATACCCCACGCTTTATCCCATGGTCTTAGCATATGGTCACATGTTAAAGGAGTTTAACACTAGAAATTGAAGCCCTCGGTTATGGCGTATGGTCGCACAATTAAGGAAAAAAGATTGTGCTTGTTTGAGGTAATTTCAAATTATTTCTTTTAATTTGAATCATGTTTAATTAAACAAATTCTAAATACTATTGGAGTTCTAAAAGAGAGAACCAATATGGATTGGTCGTTGGGTATATTCACTACGGTCTTTCTTGAACTTTGAATTATGAATTTTAGGCTTGTTTTCACTTACATTAAAATCAATTGATCTTCACAAAAAAACTTGTTACGTTTTCTTCCCATAAAAATAGACTTATTACATATACACTTATACACAAATTTTATATACATAACACTTTTATACCCTAATGAATTTTTCTTCACTATAAAATACAAATCTCATTTGATTAAAATGTTATTTTTCTTCACTGTAAAATACAAATCTCATTTAATTAAAATGTTAGGTTCTAACAAGTATCTATTAAAATTTACTTAAGGGTTACACATGACCTTGATCTTTATATAATAAATGACAGGGAAAATCACAATGAGGATGAGACCCTTATTGAGGTAACTTCTATAACATGGTCATCCAAAGGGTTCATTTTTTTCATTATAATAAATAGAAAGTATAGTAAGATGCTTCTTTATACTTATGTGTTAAACATTCTCTATTTATTAAAGGATGAGTCATTATGTCACAATGTATAACTAATGTTATGCTTGGTAGACTTAACAATTATGACGATCTGACTATTCCCACACTCTTAGGGGTACTGAATCTTGATGAAGCCCTCTAACCAACTAGTCAAGCGACCACACTTTTTCATTAAACTATATACAAAAACAACAAAAACTAAATAGGAAACACAGTCCTCGTATCACCTTGAGTGGCCCACTTTTCGTCTTATACTTGTGAAAATCTACAAACCTTGCCCATACAAATCAAATTAAAATAAAAATAAAAAATATTGTCCTTTAGGATTCATTGATTGGTCAAATGAGGGGGGCATATTCTTCGGATGAGGGTTCAATTCTTCCAAGCGTGTGGGATGTTTAGCCTCCTCATTAAGGAGATGGGTTGTCATCGTTAGTGCAAGCAAGTTGGATGTTTTAAAATATATTTTTAATATAATTTTTTGGGAGAATTTTCATTTGGATAAAAAAAAGTTGAATGTGGTGATTAACGTAGATCACAACCCATAATGTCATTAACTTTTAATCAATTAAATTGTTGATTGTGTGACACCAAATTCAAACAAAAAAATATTAAAGTTTATAAAACAAATCTTAATAATAAAAAAAATTATGTTAATTGTAATTTTTTGTATTTTTAATCCATTATAAAATTTACTTAGTTTTATTTTTAATCCATTATAAAATTTACTTAGTTTTATTTTTAATCTATTATAAAATTTAATTTTTAATCTATTATAAAATTTAATTGATGTTAAAATAAATTATTATGTACTTCCAAATCAAATTTTGTTAGAGATCTTTTGTCATACTAACTCAAAATTTACTTTGTGTTAAAATAAATTATTATGTACTTCCAAATCAAATTTTATTCGAGATCTTTTGTCATACTACCTCAAAATTTACTTGTGTTAAAACAAATTATTATGTACTTCCAAATCAAATTTTGTTCTATTATACTACTTCGTTGTTTTTATTTAGATAAATAGGAAGAAACAATGAACCTATGAACCTTGTCAACATGAAAAAGAACACTCATTATCAATTTTTTTCTATATTCAAAACTTAAGTTTCATTTATAATGCAAATTCAATGCATCATATCACTTACTTTTTCTTGCCACTAACCTTAAATATTAATAGAGAAAACCATCACATCTTTTCTATCAAAAGAAGTGAAATTCAATCTTATATTTATATATATCTTTTATGTCGTTTCCCAAATATTAACTTTTAATGTATTTGGTTAATTTCGATTCACTTTAAATGTTATTTTATTTATTTAAATCATATCTTTATTAACTAACATTAAAATAAATAATATTAATAATGAGATTAATGTATTTGGTTAATTTCGATTCACTTTAAATGTTATTTTAATTTTTTTTTTTTTTAAATCATATCTATATTAACTAACATTAAAATAAATAATATTAATAATGAGGTTTAATGTATTTGGTTAATTTCGATTCACTTTAAATGTTATTTTATTTATTTATTTTTTTAAATCATATCTATATTAACTAACATTAAAATAAATAATATTAATAATGAGGTTTTGGTTTCATGGTTAAGTGAGGTTGTTTTATACTTTACATAGTGACATGTTTTATCTTTTATAGTCCATTTCACTAATATAAGTAGGGCATTGCATGTTTTGTCCTTCATGGGTTAGATCACTCATTTAAGTGGGTCAATTCAGAGTGTTGTAAAGCCAATTACATTTATTATGATACTTTTATATAAGAGAATGGTATGCTTGTCACATTATGATAAGGTCTTGGTTTGATGGTTAAATATGGGTTGTGTTATTCTTCCATAAAGGTTCCACTCTCCAAAGTGACATGTTTCACCTCTTTGTGTATTCCCATGCAGGGAAATTGTTTTATGCTTTGTTCTTATTGAGTTTGACCACTTGCAAAAGTAGGTCATTCCATGTGGTTGAGGCTAGGTGTAAGTCTAGTGCAACTTTGACGTGATAAATACTCCCCACTCGTGACTTCTCGATCAAATAATTCTAAATTTAGTGCTATAAAGTTAATTGCATTCACTGTAATACTCCAAATGTAGGGAAGGACATGCTTGTCACACCTTGATAAGGTCTCGGTTCATAATTAGTTAAGCGGAGGTTGTGTTATCCCCCCACCAAGGTTCAAATCCCCAAAGTGACATATTTTGCCCCTTATGTGATAGTTTTCTCATGCAATGAAGTCATTGTATGCTTTGCCCCTTGTGGGCCAAATCATCCATGCAAGTAGGGCATTCCATGTGGTTGGGGGCTACTTACAAGTGCTAGGTGACTTTGATGGAATAGATACCCCACTTGCATGGTCTTAGCTGAAGGGTTCTGATTGTAGTAGATACCCCCACTATATTCATTATAAGATTTGGGAAAGATATTTTTTGCCCAATCTTTGATTTTGGGCAACCTTCTCTTAGCCAATACCTTCAATATCTAGGGATGACTTAAGTGCCCAAAAACCTATGAAACCTATGCTTTGGTTTTGCCCTTTTTCCAAGTGAGACTAGGAAAGAACCTCAATCTCCTGTTGTTAATGCCTACACATGTCCATTACTTGAAACTCTACTCTTCTTGGTGACAAGCTCCAATGGGTAGTAGTAAGAGTGACTAAATTTTCTTTTTTTATTTATAGAAAATGAAATGATTGTGTTTTTAAAAGAGTTAGTTATTACTACATGCTTATGTGGTTTGATGATGTAACAATCTGTGCAAACTTCCACTTGTAGATGCAGGTGTAAACTTGTAAGGTGGGGCATCTTTGTTGGATATGTGTTGTATTCTTTGTAGGTTCCTAGAGCAAAGGGGGTTTGGGGGGCCGATGCCCTCTAAAGGATTTTTTTTTGGGTTTGTTTTGTGTTTTTTCGACCAAAAGTAAATTAATTATGGTTAAGGAATTAGGGTTGTAATCTAATCCAAGTTGATAGATTAGGGTTTTGGATGTTGTGAAATACCTAAGAATTGTATTGTGAACATTGAAGTTAATACAAAAACAAGAGAGAGGTGTGACTCTCGAGTTGGCTAGTTTTCCCAGTTAAGTGTTTCAAGGGTAAATCTGTGTGTGTGCCATTGTCACTTTTAAAGTTTTCTAGATTCTTTTAGTATTGCTTTTCTTGCACATGTTTATCAAACTCTACACTCTTAAGAGGCTTCTAGAAAATTGTGGGGGTGGCTCCTTACACTATGAACTAAGGTCAGTCTTGCCCTAGTTCGACCCATTCCCACATGTTTGACCTAGTAGTTGATTGCGAACTTGGGTTGGATGCCTTGTTTGTGAATGTAGAGAGCATCGTCATTGTCCCCCTTGACTTGATAATGACAAATTCCCTTGGCTCGAGTTAGATATTTCCATGGAGAAGTGGTAAGAGAATCAAAACAATGATGGATGGAACCCTATCCTACCTTTAAATGAGCCTGCCATTAATGAATGAGTGACACCCAAATCTGAATGTTAAAGATCCTTTATCAGACATGGGCATTATGCTTACCACCACTAATGTTTATCCTTGTTTTAGCCAACAATCAATTTCTTTGGTTTTTATGACAGTGTTGTCATTATCCCTATAGGTCCAAACAAAACAATGTTCATCTTTTGGTGTGTTCATCCCTTAGGCTATAGATTTTTTTAATTTTTTATTTAGAGCAATGAGATTATCCTTAATGAATGGGTGGCAACCAAATCTGAATGATAAAGATCCTAAGAAATGTTGTGTGTTTCCTTGGTTTGATGACACATAAATTGGTACAAAGCTCCACTTATAGATACATGCACAAACTTGTAAGGTGGAACTCAAGACGGAGAATCTTTGAAGGCTTCTAGAATGTTTGGGGTTGGCTCCTTGCATTATGACCAGAGTCCCCCCAAATGCTTAGCATTGGCTTGGTTTGACCCATTCCCACACGTTTTCCCTAGTAGTGAACTGCACCATAAGGTTGGGTGCCTTGTTCGTGAATGTAGAGAGCGCCATAGAAGGAAGCATCACAACTTGCCACCACCCCCCTCAACCTAATAATGATAAATTCCCTAGGCTTGAGCCAACCATTTCCAGGAAGAAGAGTCTAGATAGTCAAAACGATGATGGATGGAACCCTACCTTGCCCTCAAATGAACTTGTAATTAATGAATGGGTGGTGACAAAATTTGAATGATAAAGATCCTTTGCTAGACATGGGCACTATGCCTACCATCATTTTATGTCTATCTTTGTCTTTCAACTAATTAGCAATATCTTTTGTTTTTATGATGGTGTTGTTATTAGCCCTATGAGCCCAACCCAATCTAAATTTTAAAGATCCTCTAGCTACACATTGACGCTATGTCCACCATCACTTGATGTCTATCATTGTCATGACCAGTTAAACAAATCTTTTGTTTTAGATCTAGAGGAATCGATAACTAACCAGGATTACCTAGGTGAGGCCTAGGTTTAAATCCGACTAGCTGCCATTATAACCCCTAGGCTAGTGCCAACAGCCCGTAAGCCAATGCCTAGTAGGAAACTTATGACTTAACCCACAAACCAATGCATAAGTAGAAAACTCATGACTTAGCAAGGGTCGAAACATCTCGAGGCCCACCAAAGTGGACCTCTATCCCAAGGGGTGTCTACCCTTTTAACCTTATCACAATGGGCCAACATATCACTTGCAAAAATTGAACCTAAATAAAAAGGATAACAATCATACTACCCACCATGTGAGCTAAACCCATATAACTATTTTTTATTTTTATAACAATATTGTTATTAGCCTTGAGGGTTATAACTTAAGCACATCATGGAATATTAAAGGACTTTTGTACGAAAAGTATAACATGAAGAATAACGAAAACGGCGATAATTCCCGTCAATAAACAGATTCCGTTTCCGTCTCTTGTCGCCAATAGAGGCAGTCATCATCCCCGGTCGGTGAGAGAAAACGAATGGTGCGCTAAAAAGTATCCGTATTTAAGGCTTAAAAAATTCGGAGAAGGGTTTAATAATGCTCTTAGCAATCACTTCTATAATATTTGCCGTGTGGAACCAGAGTTAATTTGGGGTTTATGTGGGGGCTTCTTTAAAGGTTCGATTGATTGGAAGAAAGAGAACAAGCTCATTGTAGAAACCCATTTCAGAAACCCTCGTGAGAGATCGAGCAAAACTGCTGCGATCAGTTCAATTTGCTGTCCAGGGATCCCCATCTGTGCCCAACTTCAGGTAAGCCTGCTCGTGTTAAGTCTTTCACAGTTTTATTTAATTAAAAAAAAATCCCAAATGTTTTAAACAATGCATATTTTGGGTATTTTTCTCTCTCAGAAATCGACCGGTATTTCCTGTACAATATGAAGCATTCGTATTTGATTTTAATATCAGTTTTTTTATTTACGCAGATTCGTCTATTACAGAAGCTGGTTCTTTCTTTTCTTTTATTTTCTTTTCCTCTTTTTTGGGTTCTCCTGTTCAGTTTCAATCGATTCATCTTGGGGTTAAATTTTTATCTGGGTTTGTGTGTGATAGACCACCAGCAATTTTTTTTGGATGCGGGCTTTGTCTGTTCCTTGAATTGAAAAGAAATAATAAAAGAACCGAGCATTCTCTCCCACCAAAGACATTGATGATTTTGGATTTTTTTTTGGGTGTAAATTGTTTCGTGGGTTAAATCCTGTCTAAACAGAGGGCTTTATATTTTCATAAAAACAATCCTGATTTATTTTTTCACTATTTCTCCCTCTCATCAAATGATTTATTCATAATATCTCTTCCCCTTTATTTCTTTTACTTTCCTCAATACTGATTTCGGATGCGATATTAGTATATTTTTTAAAGAAATAAAAAAGAAGAGTTGAGCATTCCCTGTCACCAAAGAATTTTGTGGGTTAAAATTCAGTCTAAACAGAGGGCTTTATATTTTTATAAAAATAATCCCGGTTTTTTTTCACTGATTCTCCTTCTCATCACAGGCTTTATTCATCATATATCTGCCCCTCTTTTCTCTTTTACATTCCTTAGTACTGTTTTCTGATGCGTGATTAGTATATTTCTTAAAGAAATGTAAAAAGATTTTGGACAAACTCTCTCACCAAAGGCATTAATGATTTTGGTTTCTGTTTGGATTCTTTCTTTGGGTGTAGATTGTTTTATGGGTTGATTTCAGTCTAAACAGAGGGCTTTATATTTTCATAAAAATAATCCTGTTTTATTCCACTAGTTCTCCTTGTGGTCACAGGTTTTATTCATAATATCTCTTCCCGCCTTTTCTTCTGTTACTTTCCTCAATACCGATTTCTGATGCGAGATTATTATATTTCTTAAATACCTCAGAATTTTATCTTTTTCCACTATTTTTCCATTACAGAAATCAATAGTGTTAGTTGATGCAGACTCTGTTATTTTCAGACCCTGTTTGTTACTGATGTGGGCTTTATCTATTGCAGAATCGGATACAATGTTTTTGATGTAGGATTTCTATTTCCCACACAATCTAGTGGTATTATTTTTACGTGGGCTTCATTTGTTTCTTCTATGACAGAGTTCAAATTATATGAGCTTTGCCTTCTGTTTTGCTATTATTTATATGTGGGTTTTTCCTTAATAGGCATAATGCTATTTTTGATATGGGTTTTGTATGATAGACACCCCAAGATAATTGTTTCGATGCAGGCTTCGTCAATTACGTACCCTAAGACGGCTTCGTCTATTACAGACCCCAAGGCAATGTTTTTCATTTGGGCTTCTTCTGCACATTCTAGTGATATCATTTTGATGTGGGCGTCATTTGTTTCTTCTATCATATAGTCCAAGTTATACATGCTTTGTTTTCTGTATTATCTAGTCATATTATTTTTTGGGGCTTTTTCCTATTCCCTGTATCAAGAGGCCTAATGCTATTTTGATGTGGGCTTTGTTTTTACAGAGCCTAGGACACTGTTTTTATGTGGGTTTTGTCTATGATATAGACTAAGGCAGGTTTTAAAGTGTGCTTTGTTTTTTCTTTTTTGTTTTTTGCCATGCTGCCACACCCTCATGCTTCAGCCCATAGGTGTGTGAATGAGATTGTTGGTATCTGGGCAACCCCAATCAACAATTAGCTCATGAAGGGCCCCATTTAACAGTCAGCTCACGTAGAGTGAACATCACAAGTGGGATTTGAACTCAGGTGGGGAGAACAACAACTCTCCACTCTACCATTCGAGCTAGACCTAGTTGACAAAATGTGCTTTATTTATTACAGAGACTAAGACAATGCTTTTGATGTTTGCTTTGTCTATTACAGAGCCTAATACAATGTTTTTGATGTGGGCTATGTCTTCTAGAATCTATGCAATCTGATGATATTATTTTTATGTGGGATTCATTTGTTTCTTCTATTATAAAGCCTAGATAATAGATTGTACTAGTTTTTTCTTCTATATAACCCAATCTTATTATTTTTTTGTGAGTTTTGCCTATTTCTTCTATTCAAAAGCTCAATCCTATTTTTTATGTTGGATTTGTCTATTACAGAGCCTAAGACAATGTTTTTGATGTAGACATTGTCTTCCACACAATCTAGTGATATTATTTCAATGCGGCCTTCATTTTTTACTTTTATTAAAG
>JZKD02S1897423.1:0-10738 GCA_000966675.3 Picea glauca
ATATTTGGCATGTCAATTTCCCCAACTATGTTGATTGTTGAATTTAATGTTGAAGTGCAGCCTTCGCTGGCTTCTTCTATTAGCCTCTTAGCTTCATGTAGATTATGTTTCTAAGATTTTATAGCTATTTCTCCTTTCAATTTCTCTGACTCAAAATTCTAGGATAAGTTCTAGAAAACTGGTTTAACCTCATCTTGACATAATATTAATTCAAAGAATTTATTCTGAACTTCTGCTAACTCAACTTCCTTATCTAAAATGATTTTTGAGAAATCATTTATCAATATCCTGTTGATTTAAAATGGAACCCATAATCTGACAAAAATGTACCTGTGCTTATCTTAATTGATCATTAACCTACAAAGCTTGATGCTTAAATTGCTCAACATCAATCATTTCACTCTCTAAACTTTGAATTTGAGTTTGTATTTGAGTGATTTGAGCATTCTTTTCACTTATAGAATCAGAAAGCAATTGTTGAACTCAAGTAATTTTAGCCTTCAATTATTCTTCCAAGCTCTTCATCTGTTGAAAGTGTGCTTGGTGTGCCTGTCAAATTTTGAGTTCCACTTGTTTTTCAATGAGTTCTTCTTTCTATTTCGATTTGTCTTCAAGATGAGTTATCTCATCATTTTTCTGCTTAATGATTTGTTTTAAATTATTTATTGACCATATGTTGGCTGATGCAAAAGCTCCCATGGAATCTGTCAATTCTCCTACAAATTGTTGATCATCCTGCCCAGAACCATCCCACATTATTCTTTGTTTAGTTTGTGGTTCATTCACATTATTCTTTGTTTTCTTCTTTTGAATCCTGCCTTTTATAATTGCCCTCTTCTTCTTACTAAATAAGAAGTTTGTAGGAGGATATTCATCTTCCTCAATGGGTGTTAAAGAATAAACATATAAAGGATTTGGGAGTGAAACTCCAAGAATAGTGGCCAAAGGTGTGACTGAGACAATTTTTGAAGAAACCAAAGTATCATGCTCCTAGAGTTTCATTCCCAAAATCCTAATAGTATTCAAAGGTGTGACTGAGACAGTTGATGAATCAATCAAATTGTCATGATCCTAAGTTTGGGTATCTAAACTTTGATAACAATTTTGCAGTGGAGACAATATCTCTAATGATTTTGTCACAGTATGACTTGTAGACATTTTCTCTTTGTGTCGTGATTGTCTTAGTTGATTATTTTCAGATAAAAGAGACTCAAAATTTGACCTTTTATATATATATATGTATTGGATAATATTTTCTTTTAATATTTCTTCAGATAGTATTTGCTAAATTTCTTCAACGATTTCCTAGCTTGACTAAAATTTCTTCTGTTGATTGGGAGGATTACATATTTAAGGGAATTTTTATGTTAATGTCTATGTCTGAGATACTGCAAATTGTGTCTCTGTTTGAGTATTAGGGAGTTGTTTTGTGTATTCTTGTTTGAAGATTGGTGGAAGGTAGGTCCTCCTTGCCTTCTAGAAATTTAAGAAACTATCAGGTGTTTGTTTAGGAAGGCTTTGAATTCTCTGCAAAACTTATTGATAAAACTTAGCTCTCCTAAAAATATTATCATAAGGAGATTCTTCGAGAACATATTTTTTTACACTAATTTGAAGGTGATGTTCCTCTAAAATATTTAAAGGGTCATGCTTCTTAAACTCAATATAGGACAAATTAATATATTCCAATGCCATGGCTTCTATTTTCGCATGAATTACACCAAAAAGAGTATATGGAACTATATGCATAGGAAATGTAGGCCAAATTCTCTTAGAGGAAGCATGTAAATATTTAGTTATGCTTGTGCATGTTGTTTGATAGGCTATTTCTCTGCAAACAAGTTTGTCAGACAAGAATTTTAGCAAGGCATGAGGAAGAGCATTACATCCAAAAAACTATGATATAGGAAAAAGTTTCTTCAATATACCAATCACCAATTTGAACTAAGTTGTGCATAACTTGCCCTATAATCATGGGTGGTAGAAAACCAAAAAATGCTTGATGAAGAGGAATAATAACATAATGAGTTGGATTCTGCTTCTTTGCTTTTCTGGGTGTCGTGGAAACTATTATGTGGTATTTTCTGAGAACAGGGTCTGCAAACAAAAGTGGAAATCAATAGAAGAAATGAACTTGTGTAGTGTAATAAGAACACCACATATCAAACATTTAAAACATAAGTGTTGCAAACCCATTACCATTAATTCACATATCAATGCCATTAATTGTGAAGCGAACGGTGGCCAACCTTATTAACATTGAAAAGATGGCGCAAATAAGACTGATGGCATAAGACTTTTAAACTAATTAATCCTAAGTTAATAGTTTATTATGTCTAATTATCATTGTAATTCTCGGACCGCGGAACCTCAGTAAAGAATGCACATAAGATTTTTGTTCATCGTCTGGTGCCCAAGATGACATGGCACAATATAATTAATCTTTTTGTAATGATCGTATTAACCTTAATCACCACATTAATCTTTAATTATCACTTAAATTCTCGTATGTTGGGTATCGAGATATCATGGAGTCTGTAGAACATGTATCTAAATAAAATATAAGATAGAGATCCAAGATTATGTGGCAAAGATGACATAAGATGAGATGACGTATCAATCATACACAAGTGCCATGTGTCATACAAAAATGATTAATGACTAGTGTGACAGGGTTAAAAATGGATGACATGTGTCATACACGTAGGATAGGTGCCACGTGTGATAGAAGACATGTTAGTTTATGGTCATGTGTAGATGAGCAATAAATAACCATTGAATGCCAGATTTTGGGATATCGGATAATTTATGAGTTCTGGTGTAAGTGATTTAGCCCGATGGTCGATATCCGAGATTATGGAGCCCTTTGTAAAGTCATATACTTTGGGAATATGACCTTGGGATAAAAAGGGACTGTGAATATAATTTTTTTATATACATACAAGTTAAAAATAAAATCAAATAAAAACTAAATTTACAAACAAAACAATCATGATGAATATAGAGTAAAGCAAAGAGGGACCCTAAATTTTTTAAAATTAAAAAATTTACATTGAGGGGTTGTTGAGGCTCAACACCTTATAATCTTAATTGATCCTTGGCTTCTGCAATCCCTCTTGGCCATAGTGGAAATCCCCTTACATTGCATGAAGATCTACTTGTCGGTTTATTTGGAAACCTCATGCCCTGGTTGAAATCTTCATCATCCATCAAGTGGCCCCCAAATTCTTTTGTCTAGTCCAAGATTGCAACCATGCAACCTAGGAGAAAAGTATTTGTACTTGAAAGTAGCAAATGAGGGCTTTCTAGAGGCAACAAAAGTGATGGCAATCATCCTTTTCATACCCAAACTCATCAACACATGAAACATGCCCAAATACATGGTGTGAGGGCAATAAAGGACTTTCATAGCCAATTCTTAGACAAAACAAAAGAGGAGATGGTAAAAATGGAAAAATCTATTAACATAGAAGACAAAAATTGTCCAAAGATCAGGTGGAAATAGGGTTCAAAGGTTGGGCCCTTGACCCAAGGACCTAGGGTATTCAATAACATGTGATTCAAATATATTTAAGATAATGGAGTTATATTGGTTGAACAACACCTTTGTTGCTTAGATCGTGGAGGAGAAAGGTAGCCAATATTGAGATATTATGCATAAGCTAAATGTGATGGAAATAAATTTGATGCCATGTGCATAGAATTTTTTAATATTGAAATTATAGTGCATAGTCATGAAAATAACTAGAATGACAATGGGGATGAAAATGACCAAGTTCTAAATTCCAAAGGGACCCCATAAAAATCCTTTTGCTAGATGAAGACAATGACACCCAAATGGATTAGTACCCATGGAAAGCTCAAGGAAATGGGCCATTGGATTAATTCTTATGGTTTTTATGAGCTTGAAATGAAAGAAGTTGGAGCAGTCTCTTCAACAAATATATGGATCATTCTTTAGTTTTCAGTATTCTAGAAAAACATAGATATAAACTCCTATATTTTGTGATCTACTGTCATGCATGTGACGAAGCAAAACCATTAACTTTTTAGACTTGCAGTGGTTTTGGTTTCCCATATGGCAGGCCACTAACAAGGTTGGCTATGTTATTTTTTATGTTATATTAATATAAGTAGTAACTAGCTTACAAAAAGAAAACAATATGAACTTATCACATCATTTTTTTTCTTTGTTTATATTTTGTTTTATAAATAAAAAGATTATATTACCTTAAAAAGTCGTCATAGTGATACATGTCAATACATAGTTCAAAACCTTCCACATGTTCTGCCATATGCATGGAAACTAGAACAAGTGGCCTACAAACCTATAGACAAGCTAGTATACCAGAACCAGAGTCTTTATAGTGCACAATTTAACTGTAAATGTATCTTATCTAGACCTGAAAACATGACAATATGAAAACTAAACATTTGGTGAAACCGAGCAACCATCATGGTGGAAAGTGAAGATGAACAGTTGGCAGCAATTCGGGTAGTGGCTCTGGTCAGGCTTGTTTGACAAGGATTCAAACAACAGGTCCAAATGACGATTGAGGGCACTCTGACGTTAAAGTTGGTTCGCCATTTCCCGACACATATCAAAAATTAACTACAAATTCTCCTCTAAGAATCTGGGTGAGTTGAGATTTTATGGCTAAAATCTCAAGTCGTGGGTTGTTGAAGTTGCATAAGTTGGTGCTCCCTCAAATAATCCCAGATGAGTCTCCTCCTTAGCCAGACAGTAATCGAATTATGTCCCGATGGCCACATTGAATGACGCATTGAGATTTGGGGTTATCCCTTTTGTTGAGTCTTCTAGCCACTATGGTGCGATTTCTTCCTCTATCACACAACCACTCATAGTTGTCTCAAGATGGATAGGGGGAAATCATTGACAATTGGTTTAGTTGGCATAATGGTATCCTCCATCGAAATTGGAGGAATTTCTTCCTCTACTAGACAACCACCTAAAGTTATCATGGGGTCAAAAATTGGAGGCATGGGCTCCAGATTGCTGGGGGGAAGCTGAGAATCATCCTGCCAATTTTTGTGAGAGTGGGGTGGGCCAACATGACCGGTGAACTGGTTGGGAGGTAGAGAGGGGGTTGAGGGTGGACCTGAACATCAATGTCAAGCTACAAAGCTATAGTAGTTCAGTCCACATTTGGGCTTTCCCCTTTCACGTGGCATGGCGTAAACCCAGTAGAGAGATATGGTGAAAAACAAATTATGCTTAGGCACAAAAGGGGAAGTGGAATCAGCGAGATCGGGTGCTCGACTCTAGTGAAGAGAGAGTTCAGGCAAGGAATGAAAAGACAAGTGCAAATCTAGGATCAAATAACCACGGTGAATGCTTACCTCCATGAAAACCATTGAGATGATAGGGAGAGGCACCATGAAGGATGAGTTGATGTCACCCAGCTGCCCTGTACCTGCTCTGGTGAGCCACAACTGGTGTTGAATGTACGCCATTAATGTTCCATTGTCGTCCTGACGCACGATCTCCCTCCTAGCTTGAATTTTATGCATGGTCAAAGGACTGAGGGGGAGGCTAGCAGCGAGGGGCCTTAACTGCGCTATTCACATGTGTGCCAGGTAGCACAAGATCAACGGGTGTCACCCTATCTGGGGATTTTCTTTTTTTATATTACTACTAAATAATTATATCAATTATTCATTTCCATTAATGTGCATACAACCTATTTTATTTTAGGGTTCATGTTTCTAGTTAAAAGACACAATGAACATTTATAGCCTATTTTTATTTTGGGTATATTATTTATCATTGCTCCAAGAAAAGAGGCCATACCATAGAAATTTATTGGTATGCATATACATGATCACATTGTAGAAAGAAAGGCCATTGTGAGGCAACATGATCGAAGAAGCAAACCATGTTATGTAGGCCTAATTGTTCTCAGAATTTGAATGGAAATAAGGCTCCTCCAATCTAACATCATACACAGAGGTACGTGGAGAGGAGGAGTATGACAAGCAATCCTTTTAGCAACCACTTGATTTTTTTCCACCACTATAAGTTGGGAGGACATTGAGAAGTGAAGTGTTGGAGATTTCACTTCTCAGAGCCTCACCCCATAATATGCACTGCCAGGAAAAGAGTGTGGAGAGAAAAGGGTACAAGAGGTGAAGAGACAACAAGTGGATGCCAACCACTGGGGCAGTAGCATTCCAATTGCTACCTACAATTTTCTCACAGAATTTTTCCTTCTTGAAGATGTGCTAGAGATTAATGCACGAGGTTAGTGACCTTGGAGGGAGGAGTTCTTGAGAACTCCATGACGCTCCTTGCAAACATGTGTAGGCACCAAAGATTTGTTTCCATGTCACGAAACAACCGACCCTAGCATAGGAATGCAACCACATTTGAGGAGTTATTATGTGATGGTAGCATGTTGGTGTCACCCTAAACAGAACAATATTCGACTTGGATTCATTGGTAACTTAAATGGACTGTCTCTGTAACAACCATAATGGCTTTAAAACTAGAGTAAATCTATAACTGCTATAACTTGAAAATTTATTGAATTTTAATGCAAAAATAATAATTTCAGAATTACCTCTTACCTCTTGAAGAAGAAGGTCGTCCTGCTGAAATTGCTTGTTGAAAGTGCTTGCCTGAATGCTTGTCTGAAACTGAATATTTACCTCCCATCCAATTAGGAACAATTTGTCTGGCTCCCTAACTCTAGGAACCCTTGCGGTTTCCTGGCCCCCAAGCCCAAAGTTCCCAGCAACAACAGTGCCCCTATAAGAGTTTCCCAAAACAATATTTCCTTCCAATTTCCCTTATCCTTCTCTTCCCCCTCTTCCAGAAATTCCCCCCCCTCAAGAAATGAAGACCCTCCTCCAAGTCCTCTCCCCTCTTCCTCATCCTCCTCTCCTGAATCCCTCTCCCTTATTCAATTCCCCAACTGTCTTATCCCCTCATTAATTCCCTCACCTACCATAAAATAATAAAATAGTAAAAAGATTCATTGTATTTATTTTAATAACCAAATAAATTTAAATTAGCAACTATGATCAATAAAAATCTATTGGGTTGTTACATACACCCAACCTTCAAGAAACTTTGTCCCGAAGTTAGAGTAATTTACAGTACAAGGGTAATGATACATGATTCATACATCCATATCATATAAACAACATCATCGATTTAAAACACTTATAAATACTAGTGTACATGTGCAAGGCATGCATGTGTAGCTAGCACATACAAGACTCACACATGTACTAATGACAATAATTATCACACCTAAAGTAATTCTTTTATGCGTTCAGTCCAATCAACAAGACCATTCATTTCATAAAAGATAGTAAACCATTTAAAATGTTCGTAAAATCCCTCAATTATAATAATTTAGCACAAGCAACATTCACTTATAAATTGTAGTTCAGTTAAGCAAATATATATATATATATATATTTCAAAAAGAGGAAATGAAGAAATTTTGCTATAAGGTGAAAAATCCACACACTCTCAACTACTTCTAGTCATCCTTCCTCCCTAACCTACTTCCATCTTCCATCCCTATCCTTCCTCTGTTGGACTATCTTGGAGCATCAACTATATTGACCTAACTCCAGATAGAACTCGTAAGTGGAAGTGTCAAATATCTTGACCAAGCTTTCATAGCAGGTAACTGGCAGTCATCATCACATGTTTAGGGGAGTGTGAGCTAACACCCTCCTCCCATGACTCCAGGTTTTAGAGGATACATGGTGGGAAATTCTTCCACCCTCCTAATAGAACTAGAGTTAACACCCTACCATGGACCATACCGTGGCACTATGTTGCTGGGAATTTTTTCATCATATATTTAGTTTCATGCAGTCTCGCCACCTGAAAACCTGCACTTGTCCACATATCGTAGCAATGCATTTGAACCAACATAATTTCACATACAAAGATTCATACCATATTGTTTCTTGGTCGATGTTCACGACATCAACCATTTTATTATCATTATCCTTTGGTTATTTCATAGCCCATTGACCTGGAGATTAGTCTATAACACAAACTCATACATATCCATACATTATTATCATGTAAATGCATTTAATCATATCCTCAATTCGGTATCCACGTACCAACAACTTTAAATGTCAAAATTTTCAAGTTAGAAATAGGTTGCATAATATCCATCATAATCTAAATAACGATAAACATTCATATAATTGACATTCACATAGGTCCATATGTCTTAAAAGTTCAAGTGTATTATTAATAGTTTCACAGTAAATAGAAAATAGAGATGATTGGGCCTTAAGTAATTCTAGTTGTCTAAGTCAAAAGGTGGAATTACATACACCCAACCTTCGGGAAACATATTCCCTAGGTGGTCAAAAAAGTGAGGGTCGATCTCGTGGTAAGGTCTTTACATCCTCCCAAGTAGCAGATTCTAGGCTATACTTGTCCCACTGGACCTTAACTTGGTCCACCAAATGATTTCTGAGCTATCAGACTCTGCGATCCAATATGCGTAACGGTTCAAACATGAGGGTTCCTGCATCCAATACATGCAATTCCTTCAAATTCAGTTTATGAGATTCACCAGCAACATAATGACGTAGAATAGATACATGAAAAAAATTATGAGTTTTATGCAAGTGTGGTGGAAGTACGAGACGATAGGCAACAGGTCCAATTATCTCTTGGATTTTGAACGTTCCTATAAATCGAGAGGACAACTTTCTCCCCTTCCCGAACCGAATGGTACTCTTATTAGGCATGATACAAATGAAAACTTGATCTCCCACTTTATAACTTCAGCCAGTCCTATGTGCATCAACATAAATTTTCTGTCTATCTCGTGCTTCCTTTAGTCACTACCTAATCTGAATCACCTGTTTCTCCATCTCTTGAATAAATTCTAGCCCAACTGTCACTCAGTCTTCTAACCTTTCCCAACTCAACGATGTCCTGCATGGCCTTCCATAGAGAGCTTCATAGGGTGTCATTCCAATGGAGCTATGAAAATTGTTATTGTAGGTGAACTCTACCAAAGGTAGGTACTTCTCCCAATGGTTTTGATTATCCATAGCATACATCCTAAGCATGTCTTCCATGACCCGATTTACTCTCTCACTTTTCCCATCTTCGGGATGATATGTTGTGCTTAAGTTAAACTGAGTTCCCAACGTTGACTGCAAACTTGTCCAAAACCTAGATGTGAATCGGGAGTCCCTATCTAAAATGATCTTCTTGGGTAACCCATGTAGACAGATGACCTCACTTATAAACATGTGTGCCACATCAGTGACATCATAAGTGTCTCTAACTATAATAAAATGAGCACTCTTGGTCAAATTATCAACTATTACAAGAATGGAATTGTGTCTGTGCGATGTGAGGAGAAATCCCACAACAAAATCCATAGAAATGACTTCCCACTTGGACATAGAAACATCATGTGGTTGTAGGAGACATGTTGAGTGGTAGTGGTCATCCTTCACTTGTTAACACTCTAAGCACTTGGCGACGAAATGGACTACATCACGCTTCATGCCTACCCAGAAGAAAAGATCCTTCATGTCTGCATACATTTTCTTCACACTCGGATGTGCACAATAAAGTGCTCTATGGGATTCCTTGTGTATGATGCTTCGAATATCCCCACCCTCGGGGATGTGCATCCTTCCCTGATATCTTAATAATACATCTGCTTCCAGATTATATCCTTCATACTTTGGATCTAATTGCCTCCCACTCTAGAGGGTTGAAGTAACCTTTAAATATCAATTATCTCCAATAAGTTACCCCAACACACACTCCCTCAGATTAACTTTTAAGGGTACCAAGGAGAAGACACGTGGTCTCTTGCTCAAGGCATCTGTGACCACATTCTCCTTTCCCTTGATGTATGCAATTCCAAAAACATACTCACTCATTAACTCACTCCATCGCCTCTACCTAACATTGAGATCCCCTTGAGTGAAGATATGCTTTAATCTTTCATGGTCTATTTTGAGCTTAAAGCTTCGTCCCACTAGATAATGCCTTCAAATCTTCAAAGTTAGCATTACAACTGCCAACTCTAAATCATGAGTAGTGTAAATCTCCTCATGTTGCTTCAAATTTCTTGAATCATACGCTATCACCCCCCATCCTTCATTATCATGCCCCCCAATCCTTGCTTCGAGGCATCCGTGCAAACTGTGAAATCTTTTTCCATATATGACACTCATAGAATTGGTGCATTGGTTAGTAACCTCTTAAACTCGATGAATGCAATATCACATTCTTCTGTCCATTCATACCTGACCCCTTTGCACTGGAAGGTGGTGATGGGTTTCACTATCTTAGAGAACCCTTCCACAAACCTCCGATAATAACCAACTAGCCCCATGAAGCTTCTCACCTCGTGAGCATTTTTCGGCATTGCCCATTCCATAATGGCCTTCACCTTTTCTGGGTCCATAGAGATTCCTTCACCGGAAATGATATGACTTAAATAATGAATATTTTTATGGAAGAAAGAACACTTCAACAACTTGCCATACAATTTTTTCTCTCTAAGGAATGACAACACCACTTGCAAGTGTTCCTCGTGTTCTCTTTCATTTCTAGAACAGATCAGGATATCATCCATAAAGATTTGTACAAAGCGGTCTAAGTACTTTCAAAATACACCATTCATGAGGCTCATGAATACTGTTGGCGCATTGGTCAAACCAAAAGGTACTAAAACAAACTCGTAATTCCCAAATCGAGTTC
>JZKD02S1897423.1:10748-36402 GCA_000966675.3 Picea glauca
ACTTGTCCACTTAGTAATTTCTCCATTAACTTTATTATTTAAACAATTTCTTTTGTATTCACTTTGACTTATAGTACACTCATCACTTCACTTTATTATTTACCTTCTAAAATCTCTTAAACGATTTTGACTACTTTGACCTTTTGGGACTTCTACATGACTCATGAGGGTTCTCCAACTTCACATGACCATAACTCTCTAACCATGAGGAGTTATGTGACGTTCCACATACCACTGGAAATGACATGACATGTACTATCCATCTGGAATAGTCTTACCTGCAAATATATCAAAACTCATACCATTATCCATCAAACAAACTTGGGTCAATTACCCAAACCTTTGTGCTACCGAAATTTGCTATCGGACTTTCTTCAAGGGTTGCCATCAATGAAAACCAACCCAAATAATCAACATATACATCACCTTAAACAAAATTTTTATCGCTGTAGAATATATGGCATATCCCTAAATCCTAAGAAAACTATTTTTGCATTAACAAAAGGAAAGCTATTAGGATTCATTATTTGTAAAGAAGGAATTATTATTGATCCTCAAAGAGTAAAAGCTATATCAGAAATTCCTTCTCCTCATAATAAGAAATCAATGCAATCATTCTTGGGATAAATCAATTTTGTCAAACGCTTTATTCCAAGCTTTTCATAAATAGTTAGACCTTTGCAAAATTTGATTAAAAAAGATGACATATTTAAATGGAACAATTTAGAAAGAGATGCATTTAGATTAATTAAAGAAGCGAATGTTCAAGCAAATTCTCTTATTTTTCCAGACTTTAATAAAGAATTTGTTCTTTACACATTTGCTTCTGATCAAGCTTGTGTTGTTGTCCTTACTCAGAGAAATGATCAAAATTTAGAAATACCCATTTCCTATATGAGTACAGGATTTCAAGGGGAAGAGTTAGATTATTCAACAATAGAAAAACAAACTTATGCAATATTTAAGGCTGCCAAACATTTTAGACCTTTTCTACTTAAATCTCTTACTAAAATTATTGTTCCATATCCCTCTGTAAGAAATTTACTGGTCCATAAAGATCTCGGTGATAAAATATCTAATTGGATGACTTCTCTTTAGGAATATGATCTTGAAATCAAACCATAAAAAAATGTTAAAGGTCAAGGTCTTTGTAAACTTGTTACAAAATCAATTGATTCAGAACCAACAACTATAGATCATGATGAATTAATAGAAGAAATCAATGATGTGAATCTTACAGTTGATTCTAGTAGTACATGGGATGTTGATCTTAAATATTTTTTTACTCATGTCTCAACTCCACAACATCTTGAACCAAAGAAAATAAGATCTTTGAGATTAAATTCATATCAACACCAATTGATTAATGTAATTCTATTTAGAAAAAATTATGATTCAGTTTTTCTTAGATGTTTGGAGAAGTTAGAAGCTGACAAGGTTTTATCTGAATTGCACAACGGTCCTACAGGTGGACATTTTGGAGGAGATTCTACTTCTCACAAAAAAATTTGTGCAGCCTATTATTGGCCAATCATATTCAAATATGCTCATGCATATGCCAGGAAATGTAAGATTTGTCAAACTTTTGCAAGAAAAGAAAAGAAACCAACATTCCCATTACAACTAGTTGCAATTGATGAAGCTTTCCAACGATGGGGATTATACGTCATTGGAGAAATTTGTCTGAACTCATCAAAGATGCATAAGTATATCTTGACAACAACTGACTACTTTACAAGATGGACTGAATCCATTCCCCTTATAGTTGTCAATCAATATCAAGTGATATAATTTATCGAACAATTTATCATTACCAGGTTTGGTGTTCCCGACACTTTGATTTTTTATAATTCTTCCTATTTTTATTCTATTAAATTAACTTAGTTTGCATTGAAAAAAGGTATTAAAAATAAATATTCTGCTAACTATTATCCACAAGGAAATGGTCTAGTAGAATCAACCAATAAGAATCTTCTCAAAATCATTAAGAAAACAATATTTAATAATCAAAGAGATTGGCACAAAATTCGTGTATATGCATTATGGGATGATATAATTACTCCTAAAGAAACATTAGGAAATTCCCCCTATTTCCTCGTTTATGGCAAGGAATCCATTCTTCCTATTACTATTGCCTTACCTCCTCTTCAACTGACCCAATCAATTAAAGATGACCCTTGTCCCAAAACCCAAGAATGAATTTAAGATTTGTTAAAATTAGAAGAAATTAGAAACAAAGCCAAAGAAACTTTCATTGATCATCAGAAACTCATTAAAAAATGGTTTGATAATTGCTTAATTGGTAAGGAAGATTTTTTTGTTGGTGACTTGGTTTTGAAATGGGACAAAGCCCATGAAGACGAAGGAAAACATACTAGGTTTCAAAGACTTTGGCTAGGTCCCTTTCAAATATCTCAAAAAGCTTGGCCCTTCAACATACATTCTGCAATCATTGGAGGGGGAGATTGAAAGCTTCCCCATGAATGGTTAAAACCTTAAGAAATATTTTTCTTGAATTTTTATCAATATTTTGGAAATATTGTAAAAAAATATGTAAATATAAATCTTTTTCATTTCTTAATTGTTCATAAATTTTCTCTTTTGTTTTTTGTTTATTTTTTTGTTTTTAGTTATTGTTCATAAGGGGTTTGCTACTTTCAACAAAGGCGTATATGTTATTTGGGTGATCTATTCAAATCTGTCTATATTTGAAAGCATCAAAATTAATTATCGGTACTAAGTGATATAACTTATAAGGAAAAAATATTTTGTATTGTGGAGGAACTTCTATGTTACAATGAATTCATCTTTATCACAGATAATTCCAATGTAGGTTTCTTCCAGAAATATTTTTGAGCATTCACTTATTCCCACACATAAAGGTTAATCATTGTCTATAATTGGAAATGAGAGAAAACTATAGGCTTGTTGGGTATGTGTTATATTCTTTGCACAAGTAGCAGTGTCACATTTTTTGCCTCAGGAAACGTGTCACATTTTTCCTCGTTTTTTGTGTTGCCTCAATTTTTGTGTCCATTGTTGGGCAGTTTTTCTGCACATTCTTTTTTCTGACGGTTTTCTATTTCTGGTTAAGGAATTAGGGTTGTTGACTAATCTAGGTCATTGGGTTAGGGTTTTTGATGCCACTATCTCCTATATGTATATTGTTTTGTAAACAATTTATCACATGAATGAATATAGAATATATTGGTTTTCCTGGTTTCGGTTTCCATGGGAAAAATCTTTGTGTATTGTTTGTATTTGCCATTGTATATTTTTTGTTCTTTTACTGAAAATCTGTTTGCAGTAAATATTGTACAAAGTTAAAATCTACATTTGGAATCATAGCTTTGTTGGTGTAATATCCCCAAGGATGAGCCTTGTTGTAATCATATTTATGAATTGTAAATCATGTTTTATAGGCTGGTGAGACAAGTTAATATAAGATGGTAAGGCTTATGAGTTTATTAGGTTGGAGAGCCTAAGTGTTAAGGCCAGGAGCCTATTTTTGTATATGTAATGATCCAGAACATTAATAAAATTATAAACACCACTGCGTGTAGACCGACTACGATGAATGAGTGATGGGGGACTAAGCTTCCACGAAGTGGGTAAGGGATTGGGGGCTGGAAGGTTGGAAAGAGAGGCTAAGTGTTGAGCCTAAGGGTTAAGCCTAGGGGCTTAAGTCCTTGGGAATAATATTTTAATATTATTCCAAAATCCATGTGAAATATATGTGTTGTCCTAAGTTCCTGGGGAGGAACACATACAGCCTCAGAGGCGACATGTGTCGACCCAGGCTCATGCAATTTAACCCAGGAAATGAGTTGTGTTGGGGGTTCGCTTCCCATTCTTGCAACCTCTCGTGTGAGTTGTTCTGCATTCCTCCATCCTCTGTCTGAACACATTTTGGCCTCAGTGATTGAACCTTTGTACACCTTATGCATCTCTGAAACTAGAGCAGGGAGTTTGTTCTTTATTGCTGGTTGGGAGAACCGCATGTTCCGTAATTGCTGAGCTGTACATCCTGTGTTTCTTGCTGGAAATCCCGACGCATTCTGTAATTGTCGAGTTGCGCTATGCCTTAGTGCTGACTGTTGTCCTTTCGGCTGTCCATACCCATTTTTCCCAGTTGACTGGGATGGCCACGCAGTTCTTGACTGGGTGTGGTTGGCTGCTGTTGTATGTTAGTTGCTGAGCCTTGTTGTTGTGTTCTCATTGTACTGGAACCGAGATTAAGGAAACAGGTTGTCTGGCCTATGTGTACCTCTCTCCAGGCAAGGGAGGTGATTGTTGTTGAAGAGGCATGTTGTCAGGCCCATGAGCATCTCTTTCCAGGTGAATGAGTCTACTAGGAAGGGGTTTTCTCTCAGAGAGAGTCCAGCACCAGCTACGGAGCTTTGAGACTTCCTGATCCGACCTATTTCCAAGACCCAGAGAGGGAGGTGAAGCATTGATGGACTATGCTTGTGAAGGTGTATACTCCCGAGTGAAACATGCATGTGGGGAATGAGAGTCCATGAATAGTGGGCGTAAGAAGGCCTCTTGGGAGGAATCCTTTAGGTTGCTCTGTGCAGTTTTCCCTATAACCTCAGCCTAGACTAGGATCCCTTGCCTTGGGTGGAGCTTGGTCCTAGCTCGGGGGTGACCTGCTGCTGAGTGTGATGAGCAGCGTGGTCTAAGGCTGGGAGGTTCGTGGAAGGCTTGCATGTGGTTAGTGAATTAAATCTAGTTTAAAATAAAAGTATATACATGCGTATAATCCCAATTAAATATGCATGTATGTGATTCTAGAATTGTTATCATGTATTCCGCTGTAATCATGAATTACTGTTAATCCCATTATTTCTGCATGTTATCTGTAATTATGTGATTACTCTGTATGGTTTAGTTAAATTTGTGTAATATGACTTAATGCATGCTATATATATAAGTATGAGAAAGTTGTTCCTCGTAGTAGCGTTGCCCGACCAGTGGGTTGATGGTCGGGGACATTACAATATGGTATTAGAGTTATAGTTTCCACGCTGAGCTTGGATGGGCCGGATAAGTGGTCTTTGGACCAAGGTTTTGAGAAGAAATTGTGTCTGGAGGACTAATTTAGGACCCCAGAATGTTTCTGAGTGTCAATGGGCTACTTGACCATGTTACAAAGTTCAAGAGGTGTAGCGGTATTATAAAACCTGCAACCGGTGTGGTATATGGCCATAGGGAGAGAGAGAGAGCTCAACACCAGAAGTGTTGGAGCCGTAGGATCTGTTTGGGAGGAAAGGAGAACCCTCACGACCATTAGATATGGAGAACGTGCATAAGGTTTAAAAACCCTTTGGAGTTGCACAAGAGTGTGGAAATCGCGATACGTGAAGTCCCAACTTCATCAGAACTGTCCATTGGAAGGGACGTGTGGAGAGCGATCAACCTTTTGCTGACTCGTGACTTGAATTGGTCAAAGGGCGAGTCCGTGAGAATTCATGAAACGAAAATTCACGATTGGATCACAACTGTCAATCCAAGAGAGATTTGGATTTTTAATTGTCCAAAAAGAAATCGACATTTTGGGAATAGGGAGGACGAAGGTGGAAAATATTTCGACCTCGTGACACACGAAATCCCGATACGCGAAATGTCGATGAGATCTGAGTCGTCGGATCATGGGGAATCAGGATCATTAGATCGAGTAGAAGAGAAGAGGGTAATTTTGGGAGTTTGTCTATCGAGAGAAATGGGAGGTGTTGAGGCACAAACTCCCAAGGCCCGAAACCCGAAACCCTGAAACGCCAAAAGGATCTGTGTCATATATTTGAGAGAGGATCTGACCGTTGGATTTCACTTGGAATGGACGTGGACACATGAGTTTGTACCACATGCCAGTGGGTCGAGAAGAAAAGCGAGAGTGGTGGGACCCAATGGTGTCACCGAAGGTGATGTGGACCCTCCTGAGTGTGCCACTTGCCACTGTGGATGTGGGAGACAGTTGTGCTATGTGGGCCCGAGGGTAAAGAAATCGAATTTTCAGAAATCGGGGGTTGGAGAGGGAAGAGAGTATCAGAGCCTCAAGGACCGAAACCCCAAAGTCCCAAAAACTTCAAAGATGGAAAAATCGCAGTGGATTCTAACCATTGGATGTTGGGTAAACGTGGACTGTTGATCCACCCAATTTCATGAATTCGATAATCGAAAATTCGGGAGATAGTTGCATGTGCCTTAAAACTCTTTGAATACCGAAAGCCCGAGTAGCTCCTAGTAGATTTAGCGCTTGGTGACGACCCTTGGTCATGTGGGGTAGGGACGAAGAAAGAGGGGGCTATCATCCAAAAGTTACAGAGCCGAGCAGAGCTCGGAAAATTCATGAAGTTGAAGCATTTTCTTAAATCAGATTGATTTTGAATGTGTGGAATTTGTTAAGGAATGTCGACCTGATGAATCCTTGTTGTCTGCATGTGTGTTTGCAGAAGCTTATCAAGTGCCAGAATCGAATAGGGTTGTCGTTGAGAGCAAAGAGTGGAAGAGGTGTGAACTGCCTCCAATTCAGAGAATGAAAGAGAAGGAAGGGATGCCAACTTGGGAGTCGAAGGATCGAACTCCAATGGGCACAGAAAAGAGATGGATAAGGAAGGGCATATAACTAAAATCATTGAAAAATTACAGAAGGATGCCCAGGCTAGCCAAGATGATAGCTGAAAGCTCATGAGACTCAGGGATAAGCAGGGTGAATTCAACTTAAATATGTTGAAGAGTCTGGAAAGAATAGAAAAGAAATTGGAAAAGGAGAGTGACTCAAGTAAGACAGAGAGTCATAGGACCCCTGAGAGGAAAAGAAGATCAAGGAGTGTTAGCAGACATCATCATCTCTCCCCAAAGCATTCCACTAAGGAAGCACACAATAGTTCCAGCTCATCTCCTACTCGAAATCACAAGAGATATGGAATGGATGAATTGAAGGGGGAAATGAACAAGATCAAGCCTCCAATGTTTGTTGGAGAGCATAAGAAGGAGGAAGATGCCAAAATTTGGTTACTTGGTATGAGGAAATACTTTCAACTGTGGAATTATTCCTCGCATGTAGAGGGAAAGATTTCCATGTATCAACTGAAGGGAAAGGCATCCATGTGGTGGGATCAACTTGTGCAGGTGAAACACATCAGAGAAAAAAACATCACATGGAAAGAATTCAAGAGGTATTTCCAGAGGAAATACTTAACTAAAAGATATTATGATAGAAAGATGAAAGAGTTCTTTGAACTCAAGATGGACTACAAGACCATTGATGAGTATGAACAAAAGTTTTTGGAATTACTAAAGTATGTTCCATTCATCAAGGATGAGACTGTCAAGATTCAGAGGTATCTGAGTGGACTGCCACCTTGCATTGGTGACAATATTCAATATGATGATCCTAAGACTATGGAAGAAATGATAAGAAGAGAAAAATGCTTATATGAACAACAAAGAGAAAATCCTACCTTTCAGAAGGCTTGGGACGACCAAAGGAAGTTCAAGAAAGAGTAGAGGTAGAAGGGAAACAAACCTCCCATTTTTAGAAATATCCCTCAAGGATAGCCATCATTTAGAGAGTCGAGAATGATTGAAGTGGGGGAATAAAGGCCAAGACAGATGCCCATTCAGTGTTGGGGCTGTAAAGAGAACCACAAGTCTAGAGATTGTCCCCATAAAAATGGCAAAGCGAGAGTTGTCCATAATGTTCAACAAGCTGAAACTGTGGAGGACGTGGGTAGTAGAATGCCAAGGATCTATGCAGCCCTGGACAACAAGCAAGCTTAATTTCAATCAGACATGATTGAAGTAGAAGGTATGATTGGCAACCATGCCTTTACTATTTTAATTGATTCAGGGGCTATCCATAGTTATATAGATCCTAGAGTGGTGGAAAGTTTGCATTTATCAAAAAGAAAACATGAAAAGTCTTGGTTAGTGCAGCTAGCTTCAGGAACTAAAAGGAAAGTCACGGAGTTAGTCAAGTCTTGTCCCGTGGACATGAATGAACTGAACATGAAGGCTGAATTGAACATTCTGCCATTAGGCTCTTACGATTGTCTAATTGGGATGGATTGGTTGACCAACACCATGCCATCTTGGATTTTCGTAATAAGGCATTCACTTGCTTAGATGAAGAAGGGAATCAAAAAATAGTCCAAGGAATTCCTAGAACTGTTGCTGTCAGAGAAATCTTAGCGATGCAGCTGAAGAAGTGCTATCGAAAAGGCTGTCAATTATTTGCAGCCCATGTAGGGGAAACATCTAAGGATAAGGTGTCAAGTATCGAAGAGTATGCAGTACTGAAAGAATTTGAAGATGTATTCCAGGAAGTATCTGGACTACCTCCAAAAAGGGATATTGATTTCTCTATGAACTTGATGCCTGGAGCAGCTACAGTGTCAAAAGCTTCGTACATGATGAGTATGCTAGAGCTGAAAGAGTTGCAATTGCAGCTTGAAGATATTTTGAAGAAGGGGTATATACGCCCAAGCGTGTCGCCTTGGGGTGCCCCGGTCCTGTTCGTAAATAAGAAGGACAGAACGTTGAGGCTGTGCATCGATTTCCGACAGTTAAACAAAGTAAATGTCAAGAACAAGTATTGTCTGCTGAGGATCGACGATCTTTTCGATCAGTTGAAAGGTGCCAGGATATTTTCGAAGATAGATCTCAGATCGGGATATCACTAGGTAAGGATAAAAGATGAAGACATCAGCAAGACCGCCTTTAGAACAAGGTACGGCCATTACGAGTTCACAATGGTGCCGTTTGGACTGTCAAACACACCTATTGTTTTTATGTGCTTGATGAATGGAGTATTCAAAGACTAACTAGAAAAGTTTGTCATAGTCTTCCTGGAAGACATTCAGGTGTATTCCAAGTCAGAGGAAGAGCATGAACAACACCTCAATATGGTGCTGCAAGTGCTAATAGAACACCAGTTGTATGACAAGTTGAGAAAATGCTCATTTTATTAGGAACAGATCCATTACTTGGGGCATATTATCTCAAAGGATGGGATAGCTGTAGATCTTGAGAAGATTGAGGACATCAGAGAATGGTCAGTGCCAAAGAATGTGACGGAAGTCAGATCCTTTATGGGTCTAGCTGGTTATTACAAAAGGTTCATTGCAGGGTTCTCGAGGATAGCTCACCCTATCAATTCCTTGCAAAGGAAGGAGAAAAAGTTTCAGTGGGCAGAATATTGCGAGAAAAGATTTCAACGATTGAAGCAACTGTTAACCAATGCTCTAATATTAAGAATTGCAGACCCAAACGAAGATTTCATGGTGTGCACTGATGCATGTAAAGAAGGACTGGGAGGAGTCCTTAGTCAAAGTGGATTTGTAATTTGTTATGAATCTAGGAAGTTGAAAGAACGCGAAAAGAACTACGCAACTCATGATTTGGAGTTGGCAGCCATCGTTCACGCTTCAAGGAAGTGGAGACATTACCTCATGGGAAGGAGGTTTGAATTAAGAACATAGCATAATGGTCTGAAATATTTGTTTGATCAGCCAACCTTAAATGCTAGACAAAGTAGGTGGCTGGAATTTCTATGTGAATACGACTTTGATATCAAGCATATCAAAGGGAAGGAGAATAAAGTGGTTGATGCACACAGTAGAGGGTGCATGAACTACATGCTATAGCCGTTAGCATGTATCAGACTGATATTAAAAGCAGAATTTTGGAGGCTGCAAATGCAGATCTGCAATACAAAGAATTGGTAGCAAAGATAGAACAGGGTAAGATGCCACAGAAGGTGGATATTTATAAATTGGGAATAGATGGAATACTGCTGCACAAGAACAAAATTTTTGTACCCAATGTCCAGGACTTGAAACAAATAATTCTGCAGGACATGCATAATGTGCTTTATGCAGGGCACCTTGGATATCAAAAAATTGTGGCAGCGGTCAAGAGCCATTACTTTTTGCCGGGTATGAAGAGAGAGATCATTGAATACATTGCTAGATGTATGAAGTGCCATAAAGTTAAAGTTTAGCATAGACACCTAGCAGGGTTGCTGCAACCTTTACCCATTCCAGAATGGAAGTGGGAAGTAGTAACGATGGATTTTATTACGGGATTGCCCAAAACAGGCAAGCTGCATGATTCGATCATGGTGGTGGTGGACAAACTTACAAAAGCTGCCCATTTTATTCCACTGAAAACTACTCACAAGGCAATATATGTTGCTGATATTTCCATGAAGGAAGTGGCACGATTGCACATAATTCCTAAAACAATTGTGTCTGGCAAAGATCCGAAATTCACCTCGAATTTCTGGAAAGGATTGTTGAAAGGATTCAGAACGAATCTAAACTTTAGTACAACTTATCATCCTGGGTCTGATGGACAGACAGAGAGAGTGAACAAAGTGATAGAAGACATACTGAGAATGTATGTGATGGACAAACCATCAAAATGGGAACACTACCTACACTTGGTAGAATTCACCTACAATAATGGGTATCATGCATCATTGAAGAAGAGCCCATTTGGATAAGTTTATGGAAGAAAGTGCAATACTCCAGTGAGATGGGATAATCCAGCTGATAGAACATTAGTTGGGCCAGATTTGCTCAAGGAGATGGAGGACCAAATGATAAAAATTACGCAGAATTTGAAAGTTGCCCAAGACACGCAGAAAAGTTATGCTGATAAGAACCTAAACCACAAAGAGTTCAAAGTGGGTGATCATGTTTTCCTGAAAGTGAAAGCTAACAAGAGTTCCCTAAAGCTAGGAAATTCCGCCAAGTTGGCATCTAGATTTTGTGGGCCATTTGAAATCCTAGAAAGGATTGGGCCAGTTGCATATATGTTTGCATTACCTACATCCATGACTATACATAATGTGTTTCATGTTTCATTGCTTAAGAAATATATACCTGATGCTAATCATGTTATCGATTGGAATGTGATTCAGGTGGAGCAAGAAGGTGTCCTGCAAGTGCATCCTGTGCGCATATTGGACAGGAAAAGCAAACAGCTCCAGAATCGTGCTATAGGGCTTGTAAAGGTCCAGTGGACCTAATACAGTCCTGAGGACGTGACATGGGAGCATGAAGATGATATGCAGGAAAAATACCTGCATCTTTTTGAAGATTTTGGAAATCTTGTTGATACTATGTAAAAATTGCATTGAGGACAGTGCAAAAATAAGGGGAGGGGATTGTAATATCTCCATGGACGAGCCTTGTTGTAATCATGTTTATGAATTGTAAATCATGTTTTATAGGATGGTGATCCAAGTTAATATAAGCTGGTAAGGCTTATGAGTTTATTAGGTCGGAGAGCCTTAGTGTTAAGGCCAGGAGCCTGTTTTTGTATATGTAATGATGCAAAACATTAATAAAATTATAAACACCACTGCATGCATACTGACCACAATGAATGAGTGATGGGGAACTAAGCTTCCACAGAGTGGGTAAGGGATATGAAAAATTATGGGTGAAACATTAGGTAATGCGTTGAGTGTGGAGAAAAGAGGAAGATAAAACAGTAAGGGGTACTCCCCGTTACACAGTATCAACTATACTATGCACAGTTTGGTTTAGAAGACCCATCTGGAAATTGGCCCGATTGCTATTGTTGTTTTTTAGGTTTTACAGGTTGCGGTCTAGTCTAGCGATGAAGTTGGATGATGGATGGGTATGCAATGTGAAGATGTAGATGAAGACTATCTATTGAGAGAAAACAAGTCTATTGCTAATATATCCTACCCTATCCTAGCTAGGAGCTTGTAAAGTAACCGGGTGAGCTGTAAATGAGGCCGAAATATGCACAAAACCTCCACACAAGTAGCTGAAATAAAAGTTCAGAATCATAAAAAAGTGCATACATACATACAACTAGAACAATCTAATTATATTTCTGCATACATTAACAATTCAATAATCTTAAGACTTAAAGAAATATGAAAGAATAATCAAAACTGCAGAATAACATAGAGTGCATAAGATCAATCCATAGGAAAACAAGCATTATTGCAGTCCATGTGAATAGCATACATCCCACTTGAAAAAGTTCACAACAAAGACAACTTCACACATAGATTCTTCTTCCTTCAAAAAGTGGCCATGAGGGCTTCTCAATATTCATTAACACGCTATATGTCCTTAAAATAGTTCTTAAGTCTATAAAATGCTTGGAGAGCCCCTACTAAATGGGAATCTTCCATATTATATACTATCACTAGTAACTCCTAGGTGACTCTTTGTATTCCCTCTAAAGAAGTTGTTACAAAACTGTTGAGTTTCCTTTTTCCTAATGACAAGTGTACATAATGAGGACAAAATTGGGGTTAGCTAAGAAAAAGAAAAAATAGGAGATAGGTAATAGCAATTTCTGATTGACATTTCATCTTTATTCAAGAAGTTTAATCTCTAAGATATGTCGTCCACACCTCTAATTGATCATACACAGATCTAATTCTATTATAAATCAGTCCTTCTAGTGTTTCATTATGCATAACTATGTTATCTTCAAACGAGCTCATGTCTTTTGACAATGTAGCCATAAAATATTGGATCATGGTTTGCACTTTAGTTGGCTGTAGGAGATGTTGTTTTATGAAATAATTAGTAACCATAGTGGTTGTTTAAATGATAGGTTTTCTACGACTCGTGCCATCTTGAACTTTACCCACTAGTTCTTCCATGACTAGATTTTTACCAAGCTCGTCTGATTGAGTTAGTCAGTAGCCTTTGATTAGTTCTTGCACAACTCTATGTAATCTTGAGCATATTTCCATTGACTTAGTGACCTCCTTGTCTCCTCTTTAGCCAACATGATGGCAACATTCTAGCGAATATAGATGATCTGGATTATTTTTGGCATGAAATGAGAGTGAAGATATAATAAAGAAATGTACGGAGGTATATCAGTTATTCAATAATATAACAAATATATATAAAATATATAATCATAAACACAGAGATACATTAATACACAATTTCTATTAATGAGAGAAATGTACAAAATTGTAGAAATACAGAGTGAAAGACTCGCTAGAATGGTGCCAACTTATCTCTGAGAAGAGATGTGATGGCTACGCTCATTCAAAAAAAGATGATTGTTACAATGAGGCTCCAAAGGAATTTTTTTAACATAAAGAAAATCCAAAACCCTAACCCCGTAAGATGAAAATCCAACATGTTTGTGGATCCCGTTTTGGGTAGTTTGGTGTATCAACTTCCCGGGGGTGTAACTTTGGCATATGATCTTTGTTTGGGGCGCACGATAGATCGTTGGAAAGGTATTGACGAGGAGCTTCATTTTGAAGGATCAATATGCCTTTGAAAATCTTTGAGGTGCTCGATAATGAAAAATCATCGTTTAGTCCCTCAAAATGGCCTCGAAAGTTTAGGTCCCAAAAAACTACTAAAAATAGTAAATTGCTAAAAAATTGTTTTGATCCAGTTAGAATAGGTGGGTGGTCACTGATATCCACCTGGATCAATCCTACCTCCTTAGGAAGAAATGGTCTCCATTGCATTAAGTTCTCGGGGGAGAGGGGCAAGCATTTTTTGAATCTGAACCTTAGTGAGTTTCTTTCCTTGCTGGAGAAGTTGCGCTAGTTGGCTTGTGGAAGGTTGTTAAGAACATGATGTTGGAAGGGTTGGAACTTTTTAACCAGTCTGGCTACATGAGATCACTGTGTGCAGAAAGAATCTTTGTGCTTTGCTTCAATATTTATGACTTGCTTCTGCTAGATAGATGGTGCTTGGACTGAGGGGGCAGTGGTTGCAATGTCCTTCTGTTCACCTTTTGAACAAATTATGAAGAGATTGAATGTTGTAGTATGAGATATTACAGTGTGGCACTGTTTAGGTGGGACAGGAGTCAGAACTACCTATGGTATCCTGTAGAGATGACCCCCCATAGTAACAATGACACTACGAGGTCGAGACTCATAAATAACATAGTGCTTCCACATATATGGCTGGCCCAAAAGAACATCACAGAAATCCAGTGGGGAAACATCACATAATACCTCATCCTTGAAGGGCTTGATGCCGTATGACAAGTGGAATTGATGGCTAACATAGATATCTCATCATTGACGAAGCCACCTGATGTTGTATGGCTGCGTGTGTGGTGTTTTCGACAATCCCAATTGTTTGATGACCTCTGCTGAGATGACGTTCTTATGGTTTCCTCTATCAACAATAAAATGTAGCAGGGTCCCCTTCACCCACATCTGTAATTGAAAAAGGTGCCCCCCCTCTTTAGGATCTGCTAGTTCTTCTAGTTGATATGTTGCAGTCATGACAGTAGCACTAGGGTCTGGTCGATGATATGTCTTCTCCCATTATTTTCCAGAATCAAATTCTGAGTCAAGGTTCAACTCATTTTCTTTGATCTTAGCCACCAATGATTATTTTAAGCGACATTCATCAGTGTTGTGCCAGGGTATGTTTTAGAAATCACACCACTTTCCAGTGTTCTTCTTTGTCTTTCCATTACCCTTATTTTCCTGTGGCTTGGACTATTTTTCCGGAAGCTAGTTGTTAGGGCCTTCTTTACCATACTTTGGTTGTTGCATATTTTCAAATCCAAACTCCCTTTTGTTATGGTGCCTAAATTTCTGCTCGATTTTGACAAAATATCGATAGGCAACTCCTAGTAATGAGATGTATAGAAAATCCATTTTGGTTTGGATGTACCGATGCAGAGCCCTGTGGTATTTTAGAACCAGATGTCGCCCAGAGTCTTTGATACCAAAATTGGTACGCAAGGTATGGAAAGTATTTGTGAACTCTGACACTGTTTGACCCCTCTCTTATCGTAGGGTGGTCCATCTCATGTATTGGTCGTCATAGTTACCAACAAGGTAATATTGTTCCTTGACCACATCCACAAAAAAATACCAAGTGGGATCGACCCCCTATATTCCAGACTCCTCTATGGAACTTTGCTCCCAATAAGTTTCCCACCAATGTTTGACATGGAGGAGATCCTTAAGGTGTGTGAAGGTGATCTTTTCCTTGTCAAAAAAATTGTGAACATAGAAATAACCTTCTAGTAGATTTAACCATTTTTCTAGGGCATCCACATCTATCTATCCTTCAAATACGAGAATATAAAAATTAACTTGTACCTTGAAAGGGGAGGTGCCTCCAAAATGGCCACTTGATGAAGACGCACCTGCTATTATCGTCACGCGTTAAAGGATGTGGGAAAAATTCTCCATCATTTCGTCCCTCTATCGGATGATAGCTTGCTCAAACAATACATTAATAAAATCTTCTGCTCTGTCATTTTTCTTTTCTTCCACCATGGAGGGTTTCTTGGGCATGCAAGAGTGATTTTCCTCAAGAGAGACAAGCTCGACACTAAACTTTCTGTACTCGGACCTCGTCAGGGACATGCATTGAAAAACAATAAAGAGTAGCCTACTCTAATACCACTGATCCAGATTACTTTTGGCACAAAATGAGAGCGGAGATATAATAAAGAAATGTACAGAGATATATAAGATATTCAATAATATAACAAAGATATATCAGAGATATAATCATAAACACAGATATACAATAATAAGCAATTTCTATTAGAGAGAAATGTACAAAACTGTAGAAATACAAAGTGAAAGACTCACTAGAATCGTGACAACTTATCTTTGAGAAGAGATGTGACGACTACACTCATTCACAAGAAGATGATTGTTACAATGAGGCTCCAAAGGCATTTTTTTAACATAAATAAAATCCAAAATCCTAACCCCGGAAGATGAAAAGACAATAGGTTTATGGACCCCGTTTTGGGTAGTTTGGTGTATCAAATTCTCGGGGGCGTAACTTTGGCATGCGATATCCGTTTGGGGCACATGATAGCTCATTGGAAAGGTATCGACGAGGAGATTCATTTCATATTATCAATGTGTCTTCCATTAACATTTAGGTGCTCGATCGTGAAAAAACATCGTTCAGGCCCTCAAAATGGCCCCGAAAGTTTAGAACCCCAAAAAATGTTGAAAATAGTAAATTGCCAAAAAATTGTTTTGAGCCAGTTGGAATAGTTTGGTGGTCACTAGTTTGCACCTGGATAAATAGATATTTTTTCCTTTTTGAGGCTGATGGTTGATATAACATGACTGGTGCATCATGATTCTCTGCAATCCATCTGTCAATATCATTGATGCCTTCTCGAATCATGTTGAATTGGGCGAGATTGGCTTGTATTTGGCCATTCTGCTCTATGATTATGGAAAATGCTTGTTGGAAGAGATGCATATTTGTGTACATGTATATGATTTCCTCTTCCAGCTTTGTTCTCACTTTCTCCACACTTTCTTTGAAATTATGGAGGATGCCTTTGTCTACCTTTACCCATCAAAGCTTTTCTTTGAGCTCTCTAATATTTATTTATTTTTTGTTGTTTTGATGGCACAATCTCTGAATGTTGTCCTCGTTAGCAATCATTAATGCAGTTCCAATTGAAGCAATGGCTATTGGGTTCTCCCTTACATTCCCTGTCATGGGAACTTGTGTGAGGACTGAGATTGGCATCCGTTGAGTTGTTGGAACTTTCTTTATCTGTTCTTGCACTATCTTACCAGACTTATTGTCATACATTAAGCTTTTCAGATTTATGACTTCACTTGGTTGAAATGGGGCCCAAATGCCTAGTCCGTGACCAGTGAACACAAAATGAGTGTTGGTGCCCGGTGTCGATGTCTTTGGGGCGTTGGTATCCATGGGTTAAATGTTATTTCTGGTCTCAACATCTTTCTTTTGCCTCTCTTCTTCAACTACCTTATCAGTTTCTTCCTTTGCTATCCTCTCCACTTCGCCTTTCACTGCTTTAGCCATTGTCTCTTTCTTTTATACTTCCCTTTTTGTAGTTTCTTTTGCTTCTTCTTCAACCTTGACTCTCTCCGCTTCAAGCTTTTGATTTTTCTTTGAAGCATCATTCTTCTTCTTAGACACTTTTTATTTGTCTCTCCTTTTCTTTTCTGTTGGGGATTCCTCTTCTTCTACATAAATTAAATGTATAGAAATGGAAGTGGGAGATGACCTCTCCACTGCTTCTTTTGCTCCTTTCCTTTTGGCTTCTTCCCTTGCCTTTTCTTCATCTACGATTCTACCTATGGGTTGGCCTTGTCTTTTGAGGATAAATTCATCAGAAGTCTGGGCATCGCGATGCACTTCTTCTTCATCCCAGATGTCTGTTGTATATTCCCATTTAAGGCCTATATTGTTGCAGTAATATTTTATGACCCCTTTTGGGTCATGTCTTCTAAATCTTTCTTCTCCAAAGTGATAAGAAAGTAGGGTATTCACTTCTTCCTGTGCTTGCTTGGTGTTTGAGAAAAAGTAATTTCCGATGTAGAGTGGTAAAGGGGACCATATAGCTTTCTTGGCTCGACACAAATCTCCTCCCACTCCGTGGATCATATTTTGGTATGCTAATTCTTGAAGGACCAACTTGTGTGGTATGAACCACAAGAGTAAGTGAGGATATTTCATAGAACCATATATTGTGATGTAAGTACCATGTTCTAAGAGGAACCAATCCCCAATTATCCTGAATACTATGATTGCTTTGTCTGTCATGCATGGAGGAGGTGTGCAGAATATGAACTCATATAAGGGAGCCATAAAATGCTCACACACTTTCTGAAATTATGTCTGGTATTTATGCTGCCAGAGCACTTTGCAATAGATGTGAATTGGTTTGTTTGAAGGTTACCACTTCCATCCCATTCTCGATTACTAATGAGCCACACACATAATTTACAAAAGGTACAAGGACACGTGAAATCTAGGGAAGTTTCCTGGTTGGTATTCTGAGACGGATTTTATAGCTTATGATAGATTTGCAGACAATATGTCACCCCAGTTGAATGATGCTCCCTCATCCGCGCAGTAGTATATCAATGGAAAGTATGACAAAGAGAATTGAGACGTGTCTTGTTATATGTATAGTCGACACAACATTGGTATGGCCTAATTTATGTAGTTGTGGGGTAGCCTCCTTTAGGTCTGTGTTTGAATTGCTTGTCTCGCTTGTACCACTTGGGGCATAATTCTTTGGCATTGTTCTTGAAACCAACAAGAAGATGGTTGTCTAGCTTCTTCTTTCCTTTTTCAATATGATAATATTTCACCAAGTCTCTAGGATTGAAAGATGCTATAGGATCCCCTATAACATTTCATATGTGTCTGTTTCCCAAGTCTATGTGTTCTAGGATTTGAGAAATTACATCCTCACATGAAAAAACAACAGCTCGGGTTGTAACTTTGAATATCCCTAATTTTCTATGTTGGTTGTGGAGCCTGATTATCTTCTTGATTCAAAGGTTTGTTTTAGTCATGCTTGGACCCCATTCCCTAACGAGGGGGTGTGGGGGGGGGATTTACCCCACACTATTGTCAGTAGGGGGGGTCCCGGGGGGGGGATGACAATTTTTGTATAGCCCCCCTAGTGGGGGATTCGAGGGTAGTGCCCCCGAAGCGAAATTTTGGGAAAAATTGCCTTGTAAAATATTGTAATTTCATAGTCAATCTGGACCGTTCATTATAAAGTTGCATATCTGATGGTAGAATTTATTTTAGGGGTTTTTTTCCCTAGATGGTAACCCTCTCTTACGAGGGAATTGTATTGCGGTTGTGTATTATCAGATATATTGTATTATGAGAGAGGAGATTGTGAGAGAAAAAAGAGGAAGTTATAGCAGGTGTGTTGTAGGTTGTATCCCTTCATTTTGTTGGATAAGGAAGGGCCTCACAATTTCTCTGGTGGATGTAGCCCACACTAGGTGACCTACATATATCTATGTCTCTATTATATTATGTATCTTATATGTTTTATTTCCACATTTGTTTTATTTTATTGCTCTGTGATCCTGCTTTTCTAATAACTGTTATCAGAGTGAAAGGTAACTTGCAGGAAAAGAGGGTTCCTGGTTAGAGTGGCATAAATGGTGAAAGATCAAAAGTTTAGGGTCGAGAAATTTAATGTCCAAAACTACCAGTTATAGAAGATGAAGATGGAATATTATTTATATCACAAGGATCTATTCCTACCATTGGGCGAAATAACAAAGAAGTCGACGACCATGAAGGACAAAGAATGGGAGGTTCTTGACAGAAAGGCACTAGGAACGATACAGTTGAGCCTAGAAGCATCGATGGCTTTCAATATTTTAAAATAAAAGACAATGGAGGAGATGATGGATGCATTGTTTAAATTGTATGAAAAACCCTCAGTGTCCAATAAGGTATTTCTAATGAAGAGATTATTTAATATGAAGATGTCAGAAGGTGGGTCTGTTGCAGATCATTTAATTTAATTTAATACAGTTATTAATCAGCTAAGTTCTGTAAAAGTGGACTTTGATGATGAGGTCGAGGCTCTTCTAATCCTGTGCTCATTGATAGAAAGATAAAAAGGCTTGGTCATGGATGTAAGTAACTCTATCTCTGGTTCAAACACTCTAAAATTTGATGATGTTGTTGGTGTTATCTTTAGTGAGGAAATGCGATGGAAAATTACGGGTGAAACATTAGGTAATGCATTGAATGTGGAGAAAAGAGGAAGATAAAAGGATAGAGGAAAGGGATCAGGGAACCGTCGGAATTCTAGGAAGGGCATATCCAAATTCATATTGGGAAAGATAGAGTGTTGGAATTGTGGAAAGAAAGGACATCTGAAGAAACACTACAGAGCTCCAAAGAAACAAAGAGATGGACAACAAGAGAAAAATCAAGAAGTAAATGTAACAAGAGATGTGTTACAAGATGCTTTGATTTTTTATGTAGATAATATTCCTGAGTCTTTGGTAGTATATTCAGGGGCTTCATTTCACGCCACACCCCATAGGAAACATTTTCTAGGTTATGTTTAGGGTGATTTTGGACAAGTTCATTTGGGTGATGATGCACCATGCAAAACTGTTGGAATGGATAAGGTACAAATAAAACAAGAGAATGGAAACCAATGGTTATTGAAAGAGGTAAGACATGTACCAGAGATAAATAAAAATCTAATTTCAATAGGGTAGTTGGAAAATGAAGGCTGTATATCTATATTTACAGAAAATTCATGGAAGGTCACCAAAGGATCACTAGTGATAGCAAAATGAGAGAAGATAGTTACATTGTATTTATGTACTAAAAATATTGATTCTTCTATCTATTTAGCTTCTAAAGGAGTGGATACAACATTATGGCATCATAGGCTTGGAAACATGAGTGAGAAGGGGATGCAAATACTTCACAAGATAAATTTGTTTCGAGATGTTAGACAAATTGATTTGGATTTCATTGAGAATTGTGTTTATGGAAAACAAAAGAGATCAGTTAGATTTTTCAGAGTCGGAAAAGAAAATAAGAGTGAAAGGTTAGAGCTTGTGCATATAGATGTATGGGGATTATCTTAGGTATCACCTCTTGGTGGCTCTCACTATTATTTTACTTTTATTGATGATGTAACTAGAAAAATTTAGGTTTATTGCATTTGACAAAAATCTGATGTTTTTGATACTTTTAAGAAATGGAAATCTTTGGTTGAGAATGAGACATGAAAAAGGTTGAAGTGTCTCATATTAGATTATGGAGGTGAATACTACAACAAGGAGTTTGATGATTACTATTCATACCATGGGATGCGTAGAGAGAACACAGTTCCAGGAACACCACAAAAAAATGGTGTGTCATAAATGATGAACATGACAATCATGGAGCGTACAAGAAGTATGTGATTGCATGCTGGGCTTCCCTTACAGTTCTGAGCATATGTTGTAGATACTGTTGTTTACTTAATAAACAAAGAACCTTCAAGCTCTTTGGATGGTGGAATTCCAGAGGAGACATGGATAGGTAAAAAGGTAAACTATTCTTTTTTGAATACTTTTGGTTGTGAAACATTTGACCATATTGATAAAGAAAATAGAACAAAGCTTGATGAAAAATCCAAGAAGTGTACCTTTATTGGATACAATGTTAATGATTTTGGTTATCTCTTATGGGATTACTAAAATTGCAAAATTATTAGGAGTAGAGATGTCATATTCAATGAGAAGGTCATGTACAAAGATCAGTTGCAGGGAAAGAAATGGGAAAAAGAAAAACCAGAATACACAGTGCTTGGTGAGATCACTGAAAAAGAAATTCCAAAGGTACCAGAAAATCAAAATGTACAACAACAGGAGCAACATGTACCTCAAACTCCTGCAAGTGTTGTTAGAAAATCTACCAGGTTAAGTAGACCCCCCGAACGATACTCTCGTTCATTGTATTATTTATTGTTGTCTGATTCTGGTGAACCAAAAAGTTTTGAAGAGGAAATGCAGGTAGACCCAAAAAAGAAGTGAGAGCAAGGCATGAAAGAGGAAATGGATTCCTTGGTAAATAACCAGACTTGGGAGTTGCTTTAGTTTCCTGGAGAAAAAAGAACATTGCAGAATAAATGGGTTTATAGGTTGAAGGAAGAATATGGAGGCAAAGAGCAGTACAAGGCTAGACTTGTTGTAAAGGGGTTTGCACAAAATAAAGGTATATATTTGGATGAAATATTTTCTCTTGTTGTTAAAATGACTTCAATTAGGACTATTTTAAGTCTTGTGGCAGTAGAAGATTTACATCATGAACAATTAGATGTAAAAACAACTTTTCTCCATGGGGATTTGGAAGAAGAGGTTTATATGCATCAAGCACATGGGTATGAGGTCAAATAAAAGGAGAACTTGGTATGTAGGTTGAATAAGAGCTTGTATGGCCTAAAACAAGCTCCAAGACAAAGGTATTTGAAGTTTGAAAGGTTTATGACAGAACACAGTTATAGTAGATGTCATTCTAATCACTGTGTCTATTTTAAAAGGCTAGAAAATGGAAGCTATATTATTTTGCTATTGTATGTAGATGACATGCTTGTTCGACAACACACGTATGCCAACAGAGGATGAACACCTTCAGTAACCACTCACACAACCATATCAAAGATCAACACACCGATGTTTTTATGTGGTAAAAACATTGGTGTGTTGATATTTGATCTGGTTGTGTGAGTGATCACTGAAACTGTTCATCCTCTATTGGAATACCTATGCTTTCAAACATGGTATCAGAGATTGTTTGAATACCCGCTCTTGTTGTAGATCGAGATCGTGAAGCCGAGTTGCCTCATCTAAATTTCTACCATTTTCATACATTTATGGGATGAGAGGACTATTCCATTGCATCCATAGAGCTCGTTTCAGTTAGGAACACTTTTTGTTTCACTCTAAATGGTTTCTATTTGCCCAAGATACAACCATTTCAGTCAGATTTGGAGGTATAAAGCCTGAATACGCCATTTTTAAATTTTTGCATAGTATTATTTTTGTTTTATATTATTTGTTTCCGTGTTGCTACTCTTTTATATCTACATATTCTCTTTGCCCCACGCCTTGTGTGATCTCAACAAATCAGAAACATATAGGAAAATGTGCATTTTCTGGGTAAGTTAATCAAGATCTAACACTTGTTGTTATCGAGAAGCGAAACTTTTTTCTTGTGTGAAAATATTTTTTTTGGCACACTCTCTAAGGCTGTCTTCAACATCATCATCATCAACAACAACAACAACAATAAAAACAACCCCAATCCTCTTGCAAACCAATACAATATGCTTTTCTAGACCATTTGGTTAAAAGGTTTTATATTAAGTAAGAGGTCTTGAGTTCAAGTCTCTCTTTTTGTTACTTTTTTTGAAAAAGTTCATGCTCCATTGTAAAGTGTATTTCAATTCAATTATAAAAGTGAATCACTATAAATAGCTTTAATATTTTAGAGTTATTTGTTTTGCATACAATTTTTCTTTTATAAAGTAACTTCATTGTAAAAGTGATCCCCACTTTTTTTTATTAAAGTGGATCACTTCATAAAGCAAATTACATCATCATGTGGTCCTTTGGTTACCATTTATGCCTTTTATTAAAAGGGCATAACTTTCACATCCGAATTCCATTTTCAATGTTGTTTTTTTTAAAAACCGCCTAATTTTTCAAGATCTTTCCACACAGATCATCATTTTCAGTTTTTAAATCCATATTATCTGCATATTCAATATGGCTTCTTCAATTAATCTTTTTCTTACCATCACCAATTAATCTTAAGCTAGGTAGTGAATATTATGTGTTTGTATCTACCTTTTATGCCATGCAAGAGGCTCTATGGAAAAATTATGTAAAACCCACCCTTGAGAACTTTTGTGATGCTTTGATTAGAGAGAAAGATAAGCTTGTACAACTTGGAGTGATCAACACTGCAAGTACCTCCAACAAATCCTTAGTCGTCCATTAAAAAGATAAACCCAAGAATCCCAAGAAGCAACATCCTCGCCACAACAACAAGCAATAGTATTTCATCAAAAAGATAAACCCAAGAATCCCAAGAAGAAAAATACTCACCACAACAACAAGCAATATAAGGGTCACAAACCCACTTAGACAACTTCAGCTCCTAATGGTGACAAAAGAGCAAAATATAAAAATAAGAAGACTGACAGACATTGCAACTTTTGTGATAAATATGGTCATGACGAGTCCAAATGTTTCAAGAAGATGGGAGCTTTAGAAGTAGTGATGAAGAAGCACAACATCAATATTGATTCTAATTCTTCTTCTTGTTCTCATGGACATGCACTTTCTGCTTCTAGTTTCTCCTTGAATACAACTTCTACTTCTACTTCTGATGAGTGGCTTATTGATTCTGGAGCATATTATCATATGGCTAAGGAAAGAGACATATTTTCTTCTCTAAATGAATGTAACACCAAAAAAATATTTGTTGGTGATGACAAATATCTTAGTGTTGAAGGATCTTGTTGGCATAGGGGCAGACCTAGGGTTCAATGCTTCAACAATGTACCAACAAAACCCTAATTACCGACCCTTTCAACAACACCTGCGAAGTAGATGAAGTCTCACCCGAGGTAGAGGCAGGGTGGTTGCAGGACTCAAGTGCCTACAACCTAGCCGGGACACAGATCTATGATCAAAATAATTAACGGAGCACTTAGCAGTTAACATTCATTAGTATTCAACCCTTATTCACATCCCAGAAAGAAACCCTAATTACAGAACAACGCAGTAATCAACAAAATTTACACATCTAAGCACTAAGCACATAGAAATAGATCAGATCTAGCATTCATTCACAACATAAGCATTAAGATATTATCATCAGGTGCATCTAACATACAGATTACAACACTAAGCATAAATCACATCAACAACATAACAACCATAATGCACAAAGCAACCAAAACACATGATATATGTCGTTCACCCCAACATGGGGCTACGCCCACCAACTCTTCTTCTTATTTATTGTCTTCTTTCAGTATTCTTACAAGCATAGAGCCTCAAAACCCACTCCACAGAGGACAGGATATCTGCGTGCACCTCGCCATATCCTCCTCCCTCAAGCTAGGTACAACACAGAGCCTTCTTACAATCACTTGCACTCAACTCTGCAAGTTCTCAACACACAGTATGCATGGAGAATTCACAACTATTCGCACTTAGCACAACACATGTATGTCCCTTACATCATTTGCACTTAGCATCTCTTTCTCCCCTTCTACTTACATCTCCTAGCTTTATATTTATACATTAAAAAATGCCTAAACATGGGTAAAACCCATGGGCCGACATCCCATACCCGTTACATAAACCCTAAACCCAAAAATCCCTAAAAAGGGCCAAGATCCCGTGATCTTTTCTCTGCCTTGCGCTCTGCCTTCGAACAACCTATCGAAGTCCCAAAAGTGGTCAAACATGACCAAGGTTCTCCAAAACTTGGTCAAGGACCAACATGCCCTCAACACTCACTTATGACTTGTCCCGAGTCACTCTGATCTGGGTAGTTCTGCCTTGAAGGCCTCGAGTTTGGCTCGAGCCACTTCGACCTGTTGCTTCGCTAGAGCCTCCTACTCGACAAACTCTTGAATAACCTTCTTCGTCATAGGTCCTTCCAAGTGTTGTTCTACTATAGTGACCATTTGTTCCAGTTCTGCCGCAAAAAGTGTGAAAGCTTCATCCTGCACTGGATGGAGCCTCTGGGTCACTTCCATGACTTTACTCTGTATGGCATGGACCTGTTGTTGAATAGTGTGTTGTTCTCGGGACCTTTTCATCCTCTCGACTGCTGACAGTGGATTCAACTACGCTTGTATTGATGTTGCTTGCTGCTTTGCCTCCTGGAGCTGTGACTCTAGTGTCCTTAGTTCAGGGTCCTCTGCAAGGCACTCATAAGTCTGCACACTTCGACTACTGAGCTGTTTTCATTCTAAGGCCAATGCCTTGATTCTTTGGACTGTGCTCCGGTCAGTTTCTTCTCTTTGGTCTCACACTTCATGTAGAGTGATTGACACTGCTTGTAACTCCAGTTCTTCTACTCTCTTTTGAAGTTGTTGAATGGCTTCAACAAGCTTTGCCACTTGAATCTCCACTGGGTCTTCTTCCATTTGTTCTAAGCCTGTCACAGAGAGAAGTTCTCTGGTGTCTGCTTCTTTAACTCCAATCTGCTCAGCGAGAAGTTGTTCTTTCTCCTTTTGGATTTTCACTCTATCCTCTGTGAACTTCGCTTGGAGGTCATCTTTTTCCCGCAGTGCAACTCAACATTAATCTATGGCTTCATCCTTTGATTGCTTCAGGGCCTCT
>JZKD02S1897434.1:28204-41004 GCA_000966675.3 Picea glauca
TTTTTACGGTCATCTGTTGGACTCGAACCCCTAAATAACCATGGAGACCCAGCGTGAGATGACTCTTTCTCTCTCCTACACGACCTTCTACACCTTGACCGTAGTCTTCCCTGATCCTAATTTCAGGTTATCGGGGTTTCTTCTTTCCCGTTGTCAAGGGTTCTTGTACTCTGTAATTCCCGATAGCCGATGAACTCCTTTTTAGCCTTAGACCCTCCTTGGCTAGGCTCCTAGTCCACACGACCGTGTACCCAAGACCTCAGCCTTATAGCTTTTCCTTTCTTCGGGGTTTCAGGCTTTCTAATATTGAAGTGCATATGCACCTTGGATCCGCGATCCTCCGATTCCCGACGCGCCCCTTTAGAATTATCCCTCCTGACTATAGGCCTCGAACCATATGACCATTAACCGGTGACCACGGTCTTATCTCTTATCGAAGTTCGGGGTTTCACGTGTCGAAATGAACCAAATCTCTTGTCAACGGAATCCCCAATTCCCCGATGCACAGATTCCCGCTTTGACGTCACCAGAAAGCCCTTCCTCCGTAACCAAAATCAACGACGGTGAGCAGTCGCTGAGATCAATGGATCGTGATCTCCTTATCCACTGTGCCGACATCTAGTTCCCACTCAAGGGGGCTTCCACTGCTCCGGATACGCTGACAACTGTCCCCCACTGATCGGGGTATCGCGTTTTGCGTTTTCAAAGTGCACAAACCTCTTGTCACCAGGATCCCCGATTTCCCGATGACCCAGACGACGATAGACAAATTCCTTGTCGGGCCTTCCTCGATGGCTCCAATCTCTGCCACGTGTATCCTCGAGCGGTCGGTCTCGATTCCTCCGGGATTTCGAGACTTTCGATGTCCCGGTTCTTTCGACCTCAGGAATACCGATTTCCCGAATGCCGATATCCCGATGGCTCCATCTCTCCGACACGCGTCCTGAATGGATGGAAAGTCCATATTGAGCCTCGGACTCCACCAAACGCCAACCCAACAAGGCACTTATCTATGTGAGTCCCGATGGTTTCCACCGTTCCCAATCAGACGGACGGCTCTGATTGTATCGGCGGTTTCACTATGGATTTCACAGATGGCCCGAATTTCTGACATGCGTCCCAAATGGATGGACGGTCAAGATGAGTTCTCGGGGTTCACGACTTATAGCGTCCCGATTCCCTCGACCTCAAGATCTCCGATATGCCGATGGCCACTATCCCGACTCTCTGCGGATTTATGACACACGTCCCAAATGGATGGACGGTCCAGATGAGCTCTCGAGGTTCACGACTTTGTTTGTCCCGGATGCCTCTTCCTCTGGACTCACGAAACTCTGATCTCCGACTCTCTTCAGATCTCCGCCACGTGCCCAACCGGATGAACGGTTCAGACCTAATCTCGCTGTTTCGAGACTTATAGTGTCCCGATTCCCTCGACCTCAGGATCTCTGATATCCTGATGGCCAACATCCCGACTCTCTCCGGATCTCTGACACCTGTCCGATCCGACGACTGACGGGTAATCGGACCAAGATCCAACGGTCTAGATCCGTGCCTCCTGCGCACACTCCAGAGACAAAACTCCGAAAATCTTAACCCGATCCAACGGCTGACGGGATCTCTGATTGAGATCCAACGGCTCAGATTGTCGCACCTTGTGCATTCTCCCACTACTTCGTGGAAGTAGGAAGATCAACGGTCCAAATGTTCTCGGGGACTTTGGGGAACCTACGATCCCGATTTCCTCGCTATTCACGAAGATAGAGGGAAAGGGAGCGAGGGTTATGATGCTCCTACTACTTCCGTCAATCTGATGGTCGTGAATGACCATGGGTCTTCCGATAGGATCTCATCCATCGAATCGTTACTTATCCCTACGCTGCTACCTCGGAACCTTAAGAGGGTCATTCCTCTTCATACAAGGTTATTAAGGCTTGCGCGTTCAGGTCCGTTTTCTGGGTTCTTGGTGAACCTTTCTAAGGAGGAAATCTCTGTGAAGAGATCTATACCGGGGCATTTCCGGAGGTAGATACGGGTAAACAGCTTCCCGATAACGGGCTGGAAGCCTAACTTAGTTCGAATCATGCCTAATTCAATTCATGTACCAACATAAGCCATAAGTTGTCTTTCTGTTATAAGCATATATCTAACATTACTTATCAAAACACTACACAGACATTCTTATACTGTAATTGTTCACCATTTCACAATTTATGAACATATATGTCAACATATGAATTTCAAGATGAAATATGAGCAAAAAAATTATCAGAAATAACTTCAGAAGTGGGTGCAACTGCTGAGAGGGGTGCTCATTTCCACCCAACCGTAGGCTCAATGACTCCCAAAGGATTTACCACTAGCCACCCCCGAACTGAGACCACGATGTTATGAGACTGCGTCTCTCTGTCTTCCAGTGACCAGGAGCGAAGGTTGCAAATATTTCTCTCTGCTATCACTCACTCTGCCTAATCCAGAGTTCCCCTCACGTCTGCCCTTTCAATCGCCTCTGCCATACGCCTTATCCTGTCGCGAGGTTGCGTGTGGCACGATTACCCTCGCGCCGATCAGACCTGATGGCTCTACGGATGGGCGGTTTACCATCCCATCCCTCATCAAGCCATCCACCTACTAGTTTGCGAGGCATTGAATTTCAGGGCCAGCGAGCCGCTTTTGGTTCTCCGGGCCAGTGGAGTCCAAATACGGTATTTAATTCTCGGTGGAAGTTAACGCCACCTTTTCAGGTGCCTTCCACCGCCATCCTGGTCTCCTTTTCTGCACATCCCCTCATTAGCAGTCCTGCAATAAATTCAGAATATTATTCACATTCATTGACCTCTTCCTCAAGGTCCATTTACATCACATATTCATATTTATGAGTTTGCCATAGTTCTTGGCCAGTCCGGTTATATTTACAAGTTGGGGGAAACAGGGTGTTACACATAGAGTGATCTGAAATATCATATTCTCTTCAATCTTAATGACTACATTGATCTTTGGCTTAGCACCTGGTTGGTCCATGATTTCTATTTAAAGAGAAATATGGAGGGTCATTTTATGATGATCGATTGTGAGAAAATCTCTTGTAAATATCTCTATAAAGTTTTCTTTTGCAGTAATAAATTGCTCCAAGTGGCCACGTTGGTTGGGGTCGTGGATGTTTCCCTATAGGGGTTTTACCATGTCAAAACATCGATGTATTGATCTTTGATCTAGTTGCATGAGTGGTTACTAAATGTGTTCATCCTCTGTTGGAACATTTGTGTTGTCGAACATGGTATCCAAGCACATTTGAAGACTCACTCCCATTGTAGATTGAGATCGTGAAGCTGTGTTTCCTCATCTCTGTTTTTTACCATTTTTCATACATTTATGACCGAGAGGAATGTTTCGTTGCATCTGGAGTGCTCATTTCAGTTAGGAACTCTTTTCGTTTCACTCGAAAAGGTTTCTGTTTTCCAAAGATACGTCCATTTCAGTCATATCCGAAGGTATAAAACCTAAATACACCTTTTTAAAATTCTTGCAGAGTTAATATTTCAGTTTTCTATTATTTTTGGGTTTCTACTCTTATCAATCTGCGCATGCTCTTTTCCCCACGCCACGTGCAATCTCAAAAAATCAGAAACATATCAGAAATTGTTTTCTTATCTACTTATGTTCTTTGACTTGCACTTTGTTTGATCTCAGTAAATCAGAAATAGAGGGAAAAATTGGATTTTTCATGTAAGCTAACTGAGATCTAACCCTTGTTGTCGTCGAGAAGCTATTTTTTTTTCTTGTGTGAAAAGAGTTTTTTTTAGCACGGTCTCCAAGGCCATCTTCCACAACAACAACAACAACAACACCCCCAATCCTCCTTCTAAACAATGCAATATGTTTTTCACTAGCTCACTTGGTTAAAAGTTACTTTACTTAGTTAGAGGTCTTGAGTTCAAGTCTCTCTTTTGTTACCTTTTTTTGAAAAAGTTCACGCATTCATTGTAAAGTGCATTTCACTTAAGTTATAAAAGTGAATCACTATTAAATAACTTTAATATTTTATTTTAAGTTATTTTTCATGCAAATTTCATTTACAAAGTAACTTCATTGCAAAAGTGATTCTCTCTTATTCTATAAAAGTGGGTCACTTCATAAGTAACTTATTTAAAAGTGATCTTATAGGAATTGTTAGGAGGAGCATCACCACATGGACCAACTTCTACTTTCCACGTGGCTCTTTGGTTATTGTTTATGCTTTTTTTTCAAAAGGGTATAACTTTCACATCCAAAGTCCATTTTCAGTGCCATTTTTTTTAAACGGCCTATTTTTTTGAGATATTTCCATCCAAACCGCCAGTTCCATCTTTTTTCTGCAAATTTTCATATGGAATTTCCCAGTGATATTTTTTATACCATCACCAACTACTTCCAATGGAAATCCCATATGGAGGATTTATTAAGAAGTAAATGATTGTACTAGATTACCTTGGGAAAAAAAGAAGAACCCAGTGATGATGAAAAATATTTCAAATGGATTAATAGGAATGATGAAGCTCATGGACTAATCAAAATGTCCATCTTTCCTGATTTAAGGTTTCACCTTCAAGGACTTAACGCCCCCAATAAATCTTGGGAAAAGCTTGAAGTTGTGTTTGGTAAACATAATATTATTTGAGCTCATCAGTTGGAAAATCATTTAACAACTTTGAGTCCAAATGATTTTCCTTGCATTGAAGATTACTTGTCTAATTTCAAAACACTTATACTTTTGTGTATCAAATTCCAACTAGATCTATCAGAAGATAGATGCATATTTTTTTATTCTTGCTAAGCTTAGTAGTTCATATGTTATTTTTGTATCTACCTTTGATGCCACCATAGAAGATCTAGGGATTTCTTATTAAAAACCCTCTCTTGAGTCCTTTTGTGATGCTCTGATTTGAGAGCAAGATAAGCTTCTACAAATTGGATTGATTAGCACTACCAGTACATCCAACAAAGCCTTAGTGGCCCAACAGAAATATAAATCCAAGAATCCCAAGAAGCAACATCCTCACCACAACAAAAAGAAAAACAAGGGTCTCAAACCCACTCCGCCAACTTCAGACCCTAATGGTGACAAATGATCCAAATATAAAAATAATAAGATTGACAGACATTGCATCTTTTGTGTGAAATATGGTCACGATGATTCCAAATGTTTTAAGAAGATGGTAGCTTTAGAAGTAACGAAAAAGAAGCACAACATCAGTATAGATTCTACTACTTCTTCTTCTTCTCATGGATATGCACTTTCTGTTTCTAGTTTCTCCTTCAATGCAACTTCTACTTCTTCCGATGAGAAGCCTATTGATTCTGGAGCATATTATCATATGGCTAAGGATAAAGCCATATTTTCTTCTCTGAATGAATGTAACAACAAGAAAATATTTATTGGTGATGAAATGTCTCTTAGTATTGTAGGGTATGGAACAATTCAAGTAGATAATAGTCATTTTAATGATGTATTATGTGTTCCAAGTCTTTCCTGCAACCTTCTATCAATGTATCAAATTAGTCATTCAGGTGAAGGTAAAACCATAGATTTTTCACCTCACCAAGTTGTAATCAAGGATCTAAAATATCCTCAATGTGTTCTTGCAACTGGAATTGTTGATGATATTACTAGGTTGTGCAAATTTGACAACTTTGGGTCGTCATCCTTTCCATATGTTTTTGTTTCTCCTAGCGATGACTTGAGCAAACTTTGGCATGAATGGTTTGGTCATCTAAACTATCGATCATTGCAAAAATTATACAATCAACAGATGGTGATTGGTCTTCCTCTGGTTTCTTGAAGAGATGGTGTTTGTGCTAGTTGTGTTCTCGAAAAACATCATTGGGACAATTTTGACAAGCATGCCTCGGCCCCTTTGCAACTTGTTCACAGTTGCTTGTGTGGTCCACTTTCTTCTCCTTCTTTCTCTAGGTGAAATTATTTCTTAACTTTCATTGATGAACTTTCTAGACACACTTGGGTTTACTTCCTAAAAATTAAGAGCAATTGTTTTGAAAAAGTTTTGTCCTACAAGGCCCTTGTAGAAAAGCAATCTGGACTTCAAATTCAGGGGTTAAAAACATATAATGGAGGCGAATATGTGAACAATAATTTTACAATTTACTGCACTACACAGGGAATCCAAATGCAACACATTGTTCCATATACACCACAACAAAATGGTGTTGCCGAGAGAAAAACCACATTTTAAAAGAAATGGCTAATTGTATGATCCAATCTAAGGGATTAAGTCTACAGTATTGGGAGGGAGCCATTAATTATGAAAATTACATAGTAAATCACACTCCCACTAAAGATCTAAAAAATTTAACACTAGAAGAAGCATGGAATAAAATTAAGCCATATGTAAGTCACCTCAATGTATTTGGAAGTGTAGCATGGGCTCACATTCCTGATGCGAAAAGGAAATATTTTCAACCTAAAAGGGAGAAGTGTATATTTGTTGGTTATTCTGAATATGTCAAAGGTTACATACTTATTCAATCACATTGTAATAAAATTATTATTAGAAGAGATGTTACATTTGATGAAAATATCTTTTCCTACAAGCCTAATTTGGAGTTTCTTCCTTCTTTGGCCTGCGAGCCATATTCAATGTTTGTGCCTTTTTTTTTCCTATTATGGTTTCTTTTTCTTCAGAGGATGACAGTGAGGAAGAAAATCCACCTTTTCCTACTCACCTTCCTCCAAATGAGTCCATTGAACCTGAACCTACACTAGCACCACCGCTTCCTAGATGGGTTCATTCAACACGAGAAGAAACTGGTGATCTTATCAGGGATCCTTCATATCAACGTCGGACACATTCAAATTTATAGAGAAACTCTTCTCTTTTGGATCAAGTTTCAGAGACTTGTGATCCAGAGACATTTGCAGAAGCTTTAGGTCATCCAGATTGGGATACAACAATGAATCAAGAGTATCGTTCTTTAATGGAAAATGATACTTGGGATCTTTTACCTCTTACGTAAGGAAGAAAAAATTTCAGATGTAAATGGGTCTATAGAAATAAGTATGCATCATATGGAAGTGTTGAAATACACAAGCCTCAGTTAGTTTCCAAAGGATTTTCTCAAGTTGTGGGAATTGACTATAATGAAGCCTTTGCTCCTTTAGCCAAAATGAATTCCATTCACCTTACCCTTTCCCTTGCGTCCTCACATAACCAGGAGGTCCATCAGATGGATGTTAAATCTTCCTTCTTGCATGGGGATTTGCAAGAATAAATATACATGGAACAACCTCTTTTCTATGTCCATAATGATTCCATCGTTGTTTTCCTCCTTAAGAAATCACTTTATGGTCTTAAGCAAGATCCTCGAGATTGGTATGCCAAATGGAAAACTTTCTTCTTGATATTGGATTTTCTAGATGTCATTCTAACCCTAATGTATATACCAAGAAATTAGGAATCCATATCATAATCCTTGTTTTTTATGTTGATGACCTTATCCTCATTGGTAGTGACCCAAAAATTTTAAACCCTCTGGAAAAAATCCTTAAAAAGAAATATGAAATGACAGACTTAGGCCGTTTGCATTATTTCCTTGGCCTCCAAGTTTTGCAAACCAAGGAAGGAATTTTTGTTTCCTAGTCTAAGTATGCTTGTGACCTTCTTCGTCACTTTCACATGGAAGATTGTAAACCAACCCCTTCCCCTTCTATCCTAGAGTCAAACTTGATACTAGTTGTACTCCTCCCAAATTTGATGCCACTTTGCACCGCTAGTTAGTTGGTAGCCTCTTATACATGACTCGTATCCATCCTAATATTTCCTTTGTTGTTGGTCTTGTTTCTCGGTATATTCAAACTCCCCATGAAATCCATCGAAAAGAAACTAAAAGAATACTTCGATATGTCAAGGGTACAATTTAGTTTGGGATACATTACACTTCGGGGGGGAATCCTTTATTGGTTTCTTTCACTGATTCATATTGGGTCGACAACCTTCATGATTGAAAGTGTACTGCACGTTATGTTTTCAGCCTTGGTTCAAGACCTATCACTTGGGAATGTAAGAAACGACATGTTATTTCTCTTTCTTCAGTAGAAGCAGAGTGTCGAGCAAAAATTAATGCAAGTAAAGGAGTTGTGTGGCTTCAACAGATCCTTTCAGAGTTTGGATTCTAGCAGCAACATCTGACCACCCTCTGGTGTGACAATTAAAGTGCCATCAAGCTCGCCAAAGATCCAGTTCAACATGAGTGAATTAAACACATTGAGCTCCACATGCACTTCATCAGAAAGTTCATTCATGATCAAGTTATTGAAGTGGTCTTTTTCCCTACAGAAGATCACAAAGTCTCTTATAGAAGCAAAGTTCTCCAAACTTCAATCTATGTTAGGAGTTCAAGAAGTTGTCATTAAGGGTGGATATGCTCTAATGCCTCCTTCCTTCTCCTATTGTTTCATCTTTTTAAATCCTTCAATCTTGTCCCAAGTTGTTCTTAAGGAGGGATGTTAGGATATTTATACACTTAGGAGTTAGTTAATATCAACTTGGTGTAATGTGTCATTAGGTAAAAGTGTGTTTCTTTAATATGTGTTTGTAGTTAGGTAAACCGACAGTCATGATATGTTCCCGACATAGAGTGATCCGATATATCATATTCTCCTCGATCTTAACACCTACATTGATTCGTGGCTTATCACCCAATTGGTCCATGATATCTATTTAAAGATTATGGAGGGTCATTTATTGATGATCGATTGTGAGAAACTCTCTTGTAAATCTCTTTGTAATTTTTTCTTTTGCATTAATAAATTGCTCCAAGTGGCCACGTTGGTTGGGGCCATGGATGCTTCCCTAAAGGGGCTTTACCACATCAAAACATCGGTGTGTCAATCTTTGATCTGTTTGTGTGTGTGGTTACCAAAGGTGTTCATCTTTTTTTGGAATACCTCTGTTGTCAAACATTAGCAAGAGGTAATGGCTTATTGTTTTGTATGTTTTCCCCACTTGTTTGACTATAATTGATTAATCGTGTAATGGTATTCAATGTATCTTCTAATACTTCGATCTAGGTCCATGCATGACTAGTGTTGAACTCTCAAATGTTGGAATACTGAGATGGGGGGTGAATAGGTATGAGCACTTTTNTACCAACAATGTATCTCAACCATATACCATATCACTCAATCATGCCATACACCATATACCATAAGATATACCAAGCAAGTGCTATCAATGGTGTACCTCAACCAAGTACCAACATCACCAAGAGATGTATCTCATACATGTGTTGTCATATACCAAGTGTAATCCTCAACAATGTATTACTATCAATGAAAACCATACACAATGTGCCAATGCTTCAAGAGTTTACCAAGAATAAGCCTCAAGCATATAAAATCATCACCATGTAGCCAAACCAGATACCAATATACCAATACAGTCAAGATGTACTACTAATTAATGTACCATACCAATATCACAAAGATGTACCATGCATCAATAAGACATGCTTACAGACCCAAGTATGTTCATGATTTTCTAAAGGGGAGATAGTAGATGGTTCACACTCTGCGGATAAGGGGTTTAATATTTCTAATGAGGATTCCCCCATAGTTGCATCAGAGTGATTGTTAGAGATCATGCACCCCCTATCCTTCATGGTTAGATATGAATCTTGTAAATGAGAGATGATTTGAGAATCCAAATCGTGCCCTTCAAGAATAGAAATGAGATATGAAAACCAATCCAAAATTTCTTGGTCTGAGGGTTTGTCATTTTCATAAAATTTACAATAAATCTACATGACTCTTAGGAAGAAATCATCCATATATTTGTTTCCGAGCCTACGGATTTCGGTGAGTTCATTAAAGAGTTCATCATAAACATAATCGTTATGAGCAACTATGAATATTTCCATGAATTTTTTGTAGTTGTGAATGGATTTCGTTGGCAATGTCCTAAACCATGATTTAATTCACCCTTCAAATGTGAGAATGAATAGTCGATATGTTTCATTGTCTTGAACAATCTTAAAATTTCATCGAGTGTTGTCAAATTGATTAAGATGCATGAGTGTAGAGATAGCCCTTCACCATCGAATTTTGGGTTTGACAAGAGATTAATAGTCTTGGTTGGGATTTCCCCGGTGTGTCTTGGAAGACTCAAAGGGTCATCCCATACAATGATATGGAGAGGATCCATGGGCTGGTTAAAATTTAAGTGAAATGACTCCATATGGGTAGGCTTGTTATCTGATCCTCCTTATAACACTGATTCTGTTGACGTGGTTGAATGCCCCAACAACAGTAAGGGGTACTCCCCAATACAAAGTCTCAATTAGAATATGCATCATTTGGTTTAGAAGACCCATCCAGATTCTAGCCCGACTGCCATTACTAGTTTTGGTTTTATCGCTCATGGCCTGATCTGTTGATGAAGGTGAGTGATGGATGGTTATGAAAACGAAAGATGTAGATGTAGACTATGTAAATACATGAAATGAAGCTAATCTACTTCTAGTCTATAATATCCTATCTAGGAGTGAAATTTAGTAAGTGAATGAGTTGTAATGAAACTAAACGCTGCTTAAGACCCCACTTAGTTAGCTATCATGAAGGTGCAAATTTAGAAACACATGTATACGCATACATAACCAGAAAATTCTAAATCATATCTATGCATACATCAACAACTCATATGCTCAGAACGTATAATATAAGAAAGAATAACAATAATGCGAGAGGAACATAGTTTCCATCAGAAAATTCTATTAGCAAGTATGTCCTTACAACCCATCTGAACAACATACATTCTGCTTGAAATAGTTCGTAGCAAAAAAACAACACATGCAATTTTTTCTCTTTGTCAAAATCTAGCCCCTAGGGCTTCTCAGTATTAATAGTTTAAGCAATAGTACATCAAATCTCCAAGGAATGGATTCTCAATTTTAGTTAACATTGTATTCCCAAAATAGTTCAGAAATATACAATGATTGAAGAGCCAAAAAATCCCTCTCTTTGGATACAATTCTAGTATTTATTGGAGTTCAATATGAACCTTGGCCTTCCACCTTCGTCTGTGACCTTTCATTTACTAACATTTTTCCTTATCCTCTTTCTAATGATGAGGGAACAAAAACAACAATTAAGTTTCAAAATTTTCTTTTAGCGCTGGTGGGCCATCATAGATTTCAGCTATAATGCGCCTCTCCCATCGTAATGATGGGTTGGTACATTGGGATATTCAATCATCATAGGGTTTAGACTCCATCTTCAACCATTTGAATTTGATTCACCTTGTTGCTCCCCATTGTTGTGACAATTTATGTCGTCATTAAAATTCTATTTTCCTTGGTCATAGATCACATTGTGAGGATGTTGAGTATGACCTCCTCTTGACATTGGTACCTAGCACCATATCAACATGCGACAAATTAGTGACCTTAGAGAAGTCCTTAAATAAACCATTAAAACAAGGATTCAAAATCATAAAATTGAAGCATTAACTAATTGAAATTTCGCATAAACTTCCTTGAATTTGATTCATGGTTCCTCTGCTCATGGTTGAGGTGTTGCATTCTCTGGGGATGCAGACATGATGCCAGACCCTGATCTGAGTCAAAATTCATGGCTAACATACAGGAGAAAGTATGATAGGGTTCTATCCCTGTTTCGGGGAATTTTGAATGAAGTCCTCCAGTAGCGTTTGAACAACCCTTACTTTTACATAGGCGAATGACTACAGGTTGCTTCATAGTTCTTTGTCTTCTAAGTATGGAACCACTAGATGTCATGTCCTGTGCTATCAACAATCTCATGAGCGTCAACTTTTCTCATTTACAGTCCATTTCTATCTCAAATAACTCCCTGCAAAACTCAATCTTCATGTCCAATGGATAAGCTACATAAATGTAGCTCTATGGGACATTTGTTCTCATCAATATCCAAAGGAGAAAAACTTTCACCTTCACAAGATCATGCTTAACTGTTTTAAAATTTGCATCAATGCTTGTTGTTTTTATTGTGTGGACATCCAAACTAAAATTCAATAGAGTGGGGAAAGAAAAAAATTGTATCCATTTGATGAAATTATTCCAAGTGTAACTGCTACTCTAGTTTGAATTGTGTAGGTTTTACCAGTCCTAAAATTTGTACTTGGGAATTTCAGCATTGTAACCCATGAGGAGAATGTTAGAATAAAGCTTACTTTAGTAAGAGATAACTATGACTGTTGTAACTTTGAGTTTCTAGGTTTACTATTTTTAGCTAATCAGATCCACTTGATTCAGTGATATGCATGCTATATATGTAACCTCCATTTGTTTGTTAAGTAATGAAAACTGTTTATGTTGTGTGAACTTAATTCTTCCAATCTTAATTTGGTATCAGAGCCACGGGGAGAGGGCGTGGATAGCATGGGTGAGCTTTGCTAAATCCATGAGCTTACAAGGAAGGGTGTGTTACACATCGAAATTGCTCAGCTGGATAAGTGTCGCATTGTCCCTATCAGTCGTCGTAAGTGTCGCATCTTCCCTACAACTTTCGCAAGTGTCGCAAGTTGGTCACTAGTGTCGCAAAGGATGTTCGGACATACTGTCATGATAATGACACTAAGGAGACACTTATAACATCTCACATGACTAATTTGAAGGAGGAGAACTGATCTACTAAAGTCAAACAACCTTTTGCCACCTGAAAGCACCTCAAAAACTGATTTTTGGAGAGGAGCGCTCCCCCTTACACTATCTCGGAGTGCCGGCGCTCCTCATACACTATCAGGGAGCGTTATAACGCTTCCAGGCCCTTT
>JZKD02S1897445.1:5534-21313 GCA_000966675.3 Picea glauca
CCTTCTTTTTCACAAAGAGGACCGGTGCTCCCCAAGGTGAGACACTCGGTCTGATATACTCTTTGTCCAACAATTCTTGTAATTATATTTTTAATTATGTCAGTTCTGGTAAACTCATATGGTAAGGAACCTTTGAGATAGGGGAAAAATTGTGTAACGGATCTATGGAGAAGTTTATTTCCCTTCTAGGGGGTAATTTTGGTATCTCATCCACAAACATGTCTCTGAAATCCAGTAGGACAACAAAGTCTTCCAACTTTGGCTTATCCTCCTTTTCTGCTAGATTCATCAATTGGATGTCATAAACTTGACATCCCTTTCTCACACATTTCTTTAGTTGCATCACTGAAATTTGTTTGACTGATACCAGTTTTGGTATACCTTGGGTTGTTCTGGTAGTGCTAGAATCATCTTTATAGCTAAGTATCTTTGTATAACAATTTAATATTTCTTTGTGTTGTTCCAACCAATCCATCCCAATAATCATATCATAAGATACTGGTGGTAGGATGTTCAGATCGGTCCTTATAGTTTGACCATCGAAGCTGAACTCAAAATCTGAAATATGTCAATTACTTTCCTGTTTGTACCTGTCGCTACTTGCACAAGCCATGATTTTGCATTCTTCAGTCTCTTAAGTTTATTTCACTCTACCACCTTTGGAGTAATATAACTTAATGCTTCTCCGGGGTCAATTAAAATGGAAATTCGAGTGTCATGGATTTTACCTTCAATTTCTACCACCGAAGACTGGTGGTTAGCTTGTCGTCCATCGATGGATGCATTTATCTGATGTAGGCTACTACCCACGTCTCTCACTGTCGAGGCTTCTTGCAGGTTATGAACAACAGTTTTGTTTGTTGAACTCAAACCTGGGTAGCTCCTCCTGAGATGAGGCTTTCCACATTCCCAACACTTTAATGGCTCACGTGAGCTATCCCCAAACCTCGTTGTTTCCAGGTTTACTAGTTTTCTGCTTCCTTGCGTATTCAGAGGATTGGAGTGAAAATCATTTCTTGAAAAACTCTTTGTTCTATTTCGATAAGGAGCTGGTTGGTACCCCTTCTTCCCCTGGTTCATTCGATCTTGTTTCTTATCCTTTCAGGCTTTGGGAAACTCTGCTCGTTATTTATATTGGTCGTAGCACATTCACGCTTTTGTGAATAATTCACTTAAGGATTTGGGGTTGTCAAAATCAATTTTGTCCTTGTAGGACTGTGGTAGACAGCTTAGAAATCACTGAATTTTTACTTTTTCCTCCTGGATGTATGGTACAAACCTTAGCAGATCCAGAAATTTATTTATAAGGTCCTCCATTGTCATTTTTCCGAGTCGTAACTCATAAAATTCTTTTGTCTTCCTTTCGTAATAATTTTCAGAAAGGTATTGTTTCCTGAAATACTTCTTAAAGTCAGACCATTCCAACTGTTTCTCCTTTAGGCCCTTGGCCAGTTTCAGATCTTGCCACCAAATATTGGCCTTCCCTTTTAGATTGTAGATGGCCATCCTGACCTTCATGTTGCAGGAATAGTTATAGATTTGGAAGTACTTTTTGATGTCCAACATCCATGCCTCTTCTTCCTCTCCTATCCTGGATTCTCCATCAAAGGTAGCGGGTTTAATCTTTTTAAATTCTCCTTCAAGGTGGTCTACTTGTTTTCTTTTTCTTTCTTCCTTAGTTCCATCCTCAGATGGAGGTGTTCCTTTAGATGAACTGTCTCCTTTTTCTATTTCTACCCCTGAGTTCTTGGAGGCTCCCTTGCTGACTTCATCATCATTATTATTATCTTTTGGTCTTTTCTTGGTCACTATACTCTGCAACAGGACTTCGTTTATCTCCTATTGTTCTTGTTGTGCCTTCATCAATTTTTGATTGTCGGCTTTAAAGATCTATAGCTCAACAGTCGGGTTCCTCATTGTTTCCAACACTTCTGTGGGTGAGATTCCATCACTATTCTACCTTGTATCTCCCAGAGGTCTTTCCTATATATTTTCTTCCATCCTGTTTTCTGCATTATCATGAGCTGCCATACTTAATCACCAAAATAGAAAACGTTTTATGTTTGTAACCAAACGATTTATTATTTTTTATTTAAAACAGAATATATACTAAGAACTACAGTGGTCCTATTCAGGCCCAGTGTTGTAAATTTTTTTCTGATACCATATGTAATGAACTTCAAATTTATCATAAAAAAAAATTGTGTAGTACAATATTTACTACTTAACTTCGTTTAATCCACTTGTAACGTGGGTACTTACATTTTATTTTTTCTTGCATAAACTTATAACATACTAGATTAATACTCTTAAGAGAGGTTTTCCATTGAATGAAAGTATTTTCTAACTCTTACTTTATTATAATGACTTCATTACAATGCCCACACCTACCTATACGCTAGGATTGGAATTTCAGTCCCCATTGTTTTAATAGAATTCAGGCTATTGTATTTTTACGCATACATTTATGTCCCTAGGAATTAAATGCTTATACACTTACCTAACTGTGTCAACATCATTCTTCAAGTCCTAATTGTAGTACACGAGTGGTTTAGGAGTGGTTTCCAAGTGTTTTCCTTGGATGGCTCTACTTTAGTTATGTTACAACTTATCCTTACCATAACGAACTTAACCCGATCAAGTCCACATCACTCTCTGCACAACTGAACTAAATAACTATGTTCCACTTGTTGGAGTAATGAAAGGATAACTTCAAAGACAAAAGTTTGGCAGTCGATTACTTTCACTGGACAGTCATGGTTTTACTGTTGTTTAACTTCGTATCTTCTACATTTAGGGAGGTGGATGTACCTGTCAGGAGGATTCTAAGACTCTGTCTAGAAAATTAATTAAGGTTCCTGCTAACCTTAGTCCCGATGACTCATCCTCCTATTCCTCACAATCCCGATGTGCCAGCTTTTCCCTAGTGTAAGGTTTGTACCTCCCATGCTGTAAAGAGTGTACTCATCCCTCTTAGGTTTTGGTGGTTTGATTTCTTCCCTTGTGCCTTCGAAGGAAAGGGTTTTGTATTATGAATTCTTCCACAGGGAAATAATACCACCTTTGCGAGCAACCTTTGGTGCAGTCGATGACAATATCCGACTATCTGGTAAGTTTTCTTTATGGGACTATCGTATTTCACGTTCGAACAGAGTTTATTGTTTTTGGTTGAAACTGAGTAAGATTTTGTTTTCTGTACACTTTACTGTGGATTTACAGACCTTACTTACTACCGATAGTCATGTTTACAGTCTGCACATTTCTCTTTTTATTTTAGTAATGCCTGTAGAAGAGATTTGTTACTGTATCCATGAGTCTCAAATCTTTACCTCTGTGAACCTAAGGTTATATATTTCGTGTTCATTGTTTGTGTCCCATGGGTTCATTTCCGATTCAATTTTTTTGTTTACCTTATAATTAGCAACTGTACTTTGGAGTGACTCATAGTAGTTCTGAATAGTTTACACCTTTGTTGTGCTCCAGGAAATAAAAGGTCCAATTGGGTTCTCAACGTATATGTTTCTCCGTTGTGACTGGTCGATATCATTTATACAAAGGTAGTGGTATACCGATAATTTATCTCTTGATGATGTTAGGTTATTATCCATGAGGAATTTTATTGGCGATGTGTGTGATACTGTTCTTTAAATTCTTCATTTTGTTCGTAAAGGGTTTTTATCAAATGATTTATCTCTTGAATTCACAATGTTATTTTATCTTGTCAAGGTAATTATTTGAATTCTGTAAAAAGGGTTTTTCTTTGTATTAATGGTGGGGATATTCTTGTTTCAATGGTACCCACCAGGACCTCCTGGACCCTTCTCCCCTTGGTCAGGGTTGACTACAAAGAAAATCATGGTAACAGGAGGGTGCAACATTTCGGCCCTAAGTTAATTAATCCGACAGCTATGGTTATCAATATCCCCTTTCGAGTTTATAAAACAAGATTCTACTTTTTAATTTTACTAATGCTTATTGTGATGGCCAAATGCAGGTGTGCCCACTTCATAGCGCAGGGTTCTGACCTCTGCTCATCATGACAAAGGTACTCGGGTTCCAAAATATGGAGGTCACGATTCTGTTCGTATTTTTCTGATGTTAAGAGTAACCTTACTCATGCACCGATTTCCTGTATCGGATATCTAAGGGTTAATCCCATTTTGTTTTTTCAAAGTTCCAATTAAGGATATATAGTTGAGCATGTTGTAGGAGATAACTGATATTCTAAAGCTATAATTTAGGGAAAGCAGTTCTAAGTTTTTTGTCTACTGTTGGGAAAACTCTTAAATAAATTAAGCTTAGAAGGGGAGGGATATTATTTCTATTTGGAAATAGCTTACTTTCAGCATCCTGTACATACTTCTGTAACTGTAAGTGTTCGGAAATCTTTAAACAATTATAATAGCCACCCTTGATTGACTATATTAATTTCTGTAATATTTTTCTCTTGTGAATGAAATTCTTGTTTTTTTATTTTTTAAAAATACCCCAATGAGGATAGTTATCAGAGGTCTCACACCTTCAAGTCTATGCATTTTTGTATATGTTTGTTTTTTGATTGGTTCCTTCTTCAGCATATATTGCATTACTCTATAATTTATGTAAATGCGAAGCAATTTAACAGATATCCTATACGGTACAGCCATAAAAAATTCTTTGTTACTCTCTGTGCACAACATATATAAGATATGTCATACATTGTTAATGTAGTAGTGAGTTTATTTGTTTGTTTCTTGTAGTATTATCTTAGCATGATTATATCATCCATTTTAGGGTATTCTTACTCCTTGGATTATGTTCGCTCCCATATGCTTCATAAATCTCGACTGTATATGTGGATTCTATTTTCTTTTATTGAGTTAAATTGCAGAATGAAAAATACATATGCATATAATAGTTATGGTCGTTCATTGATACATATTCGATTATGTTTAATGTTTGATTTCATAAATAATTCCACAATTAAATCCTACAGTCTATTTACTGAATTCGATGAGAATATCATATGTTTTTATTTACATACAGGTTCTAAATTCCATAGTAGAGTTCTTAAGGGGATGATTCTAGAATTTAACTGTAACTATTCACTAGCTAAGTGGACTGTATATTTCGTGAAATCAAACAACCCTTAGCTAGGTTATTGCATGCATACCAACTTTAAGGATTACACTATATCAATAGCCAATGCATTCCACAGAGTAAGAAATACTGAATTCTCCAATACGGAAAGAAAAAGAGACTTATAGAAAATATGCGATCATTAAAACAAAAGCTAGAAACCATTTCCTTCAGCTATATCAAGTATAGTACATCCAATATAAAATCAATTCAAACAGATAGAGTTTAGAGTAGAATATYTGAAMAAAACTYGCGGAAAAATAAAGGGAACAACCACGTTCCTCCCAACCRTAGAAYCGAGCAGTCASGATCACTTGCCYGATTCACCCCCTAGCCTCACYATGAGTCCATAAGRGMGAACYTGGAAATMCCTCTACAACACTATCCTTTAATYCAGTCACTTTTCCCTTSCCTCACACTATTCTARYGTTCATAACAWCAAGTGAAAAAKAAAATCAATAGTCTCCTTCCCCAGCATAMTTAGYAGCGTCCTGCCTCCTCACATATGCTTATTTGTAACTTGCCTAGGTATTTTCCCTTCCTTGGGAATTTTYRCAGCTTCCAAAGTACCTRATTTTCAGAGGCTTCCARTGGCCAAATCATTAATTTTCCACTTGTAAAAATCAKCCCAGGGRAAATTCCAACAGGTTCCCCACTCATGGAGTCATGGTCAGCTACTTTTAACATGGTTGTTCCATTTGTCTTCCTGCAATCAATATRAAATATTATGTTTTTAAACAASTTTAATTGTCAAATAGTTAGTTGGGTCAAATCARATCTCTACCCAMTAGTCATAATAATTTATTACAAYTAACAAATTYGAAATTCAGAATTKCCATAMATGGAAAARAAATTCCAAATTTGAATTTACSAAAAMMAGAATGAATTTCAAGGAATTTAATTTTCCAAAATATTTTATTTTGGGGGATGTCACACACRACAACACCTAYAGGCTAAGGRAAAACATCCACAATATCRACATAATGGTCTCGACGTTCAATAAMTAAAACCTCTATGGCATGCAAACCCAAYGCATGAAGGCATTAAAAMCCAAGCGCCATCAACAACTACAACGAAMAAACACCCACACGGGAAGCATAGAMTTCGACCAAGTTATCAATCACCTCTATMCATTAGGGCGCACAATGATCCCCTCATCATGAATGATGTCGTCGTYAGGTGATAGGTGTGAAAACAACCRTKGTGAAAMAACAAAACTGGACCCTCAATAATAGCTAAATTTAAYGCTCTAGGAGATCAAGTTAACTATCTAAAYCCAGACGACTAACCCTAGATYCCAATCGACAAGTCAATAAGACGAGTATGACATACAAMACAATAATTTTCTTGTGCAAMAAAATCAATCTGTACATATTAATTGAYTATTATTAAAACAATAGTTCGTTGCAACTATATTCCAATTCCCCAAAGTTAGATAAGTGTAAATTGCTTCCTTTAAAAGTGAACTAGATCGCTATCTTAAGAAGTTGTTATCTTTTAAACTAGAACTGTACACCGAAAATATAGTTTTAGTGTAACTGCACACTTAATTATGACATTAAATCGATTACAATGCAATTGTTTTGAATTATCAATCTGATATATCACTAGCATGTAAGTCGTTGTCACAAAATCCACAACTTAACAATAAAAAGACATGATGAGGAAAAACACTATATTCACTGTCTAAATAAAGGAGTTACTATTCTATTGAAATTGTTGCCAAGGTACACTATCATTGTCCCTTTTCTTTTTTTTTTGAGTAAAAAAGGGTTGGAGCCTATTATATTAACATAAACAAAATACATAGCTGATAGTGATGCTAGTTGTCCCGCCTGGGCAAGAAACCGGGACAGCTGGGCATCCTTGTTCATGTGTCACCATATTTGCAAAATGAGCAAAATTAACAAAGTTGGCGCTGCTATGTCCTGCCCGAAGGAAACCAAGACGAGCAAGTAGAAGCATGAAACTGGTTCGCTCACCTGTAACTAAGTAATGTTGATAGCTAGATATCCTACGACATAAACTATGATAACAAAACCAAAAGAAAAGGCTGGGTCTAAACATTAAGTAACTTCTAAACCAGGGTGCTTGTCTTCGTCCACAGAATACCTCCATCTTGCTAGAAATGAGTAAGTGCGCGCACATGTCGGACATTGTTTCTTTGGCGTAGATCGGGAGTGAGCTACAAAGAACATGTCGAGTTGTTGATCCATTCAGGCTAGGCGGAAGACCTGATCTTCCAGCAAATTCCTCACCTCGAAGACGAGATTGAGATATCCCCAATCAACTGGAGGTGGTTGTTCCGGGCGATGGCTATCCGTAAACTCCTCGCTGGTGGCTGCTTTTGCTTCCTGCATTTTCTTCCCCTTCGCTTCCCTGGTGGGTTCGGGAGGAACCTCTTCTACCACTTAGCAGGGGGAGTATGGCTTCTCTGCATCGGTGTCATGGGGGTTGAGTGTGCTGCTTGCCTGCTGAGGACTACTAACCGAGCCAAAGTGCAAGTGGGGATGCCAATTTTCCGGTACCATGAATAGGGTGTGCGTGGCTTATTATTGTGCGTGGCTTATTATTGTGCCTCCTGGTAGCCAACGCCATTGCTTTCTCGAAAGTTTCCTTCCTCTTGCGTCGCAACTCCGTTGAATACCATGCCGCTACCCTTCGCGATTTCCCTCTGATGCATGGCATGCTAAGGTTCCAGTGGATTACTGGGGTGCTGCTGAGGGAGGGCGAGGTGGCTGAGAGCCTCCACCACACCAGTGGAGCGGGAGAGAGACTGCTGTAGTGTTGGTGTGTCTGTGGAGTGAAGTTCTTCGGGAGCGACCTGCTACCTGGATTAGCAACTTGAACAATGAGCGCAAATGCCAAACCAATTTCCATAACTAAGGTAATTCCCTCCTCCATTAAATTCTACTGTGTAGTGTGGGTACCCTTCCCTTGCGTGAGAGGCCTCATCTGTTGAATGCACCTACACGTGAACATGTCGGGTTAATGATCGAGGTGATGTGAGCCAGTGGATGCATTAACTCGGCGTCTCGACTTGCTCCCTCGTGGAAGCATCACACCCCTTGTCACCCCATCTGGGGAATGAAGATCGTTGTTGGCTAAGGCTTGACACCAAGTGAGGATCTATGAAACTGCTGAGCCATGGCCCTTCCAGCAGAAGCTTTCCTCGCCCATTTCAACTGCCTCATTTGCTAGTCTTTCTGCCACTTTATTTGCTTCTCATTTCACATGGGAGGTGGTGATAATGCAGTGCAGGTGAAGGTGATGAATGAAGTCAGCTAGCAGCACATAGAGTCTCTAAATTGGTGATATTTTATCTGGGTTGCATCCATGGAGAATTCTGGTGACTAGCCTTATGATGACCTACGAGTCTCCTTCCAGGATTATCCTATGGTGAACTTTGTCAATGGTTGTTTGAAGTCCTCGCAGGAGTCATGTTAGCTCAGCTACATTGTTGGTTGTTTCCCCGAGGAAGCCTGCTTCTAGTCCTAGGATTTCCCCCCCCGAGTTCTTGAGCACTGCCCCATAACTTGTTGGTCCCGGGTTTCCCCTGGAGGCACCATCGAAGTTGACTTTGATGAAGTTCGTTAGAGGGGGAGTCCAGTTGGTAGGACTGGTTGGTTGTCCCATGTTTCTTTTTTGTTTTAGTTGGTTGCTTGTTATGGGCTGCCAATTTTGGAGAATGATATGCTCCTCAGGGCTGCACTAAAGATCCTTCTCTATCCATGACTTGCTTCTGATTGATTCTTTTATTAGGGATTTGACTCTTTCCCAAGTGGTTTCAGGTGGGGAGGATTGAGAGTGGAATATTCTCTTGTTTCGTTCCTTCCAAATTTTCCAGAGGGTGAATCCCGTCAGCAGTGTCCATATGAGATTCAGAATGGGGTTGTTGAAGGAGATGTTGTCCCAATTCTCAATTGTGCAATTGATGCTGCTGCGATCCCGGCTGGATTTACGCATGAGTTGCGCTCCATAGTCCCATATCCTTTGGCTATAATGACATCCGTTGAAGAGGTGTTCCTTGGTTTCCTCTTGTTGCAAGCAAAGAACACAGCAGGAGGGTCCGATGAAGCCTCTCTTTTGGAGGTTTTCCCACGTCAAGGTTCTGTTATGCGCCAATATCCATAAGAAGGTAGAAATCTTAGGCCAGAGAGCACGATTCCAAACTTTGCTCCAGATGTATTTCTTTTCTGTTTCCTGTGGGTTTCCTTGTAGTGAATAAGCCTCCTTGATAGTGAATATGCCAGTCGGGGTGTACCCCCACCTTAGATTGTCAGATCCCTCTCTATGCAGTATTTTCTTGTTGGTGGCTTGAGTTTGCCAACTCTGCAGATCAAGTGTTTCAGGGATCCTGAGGTCTCAATGTGAAGTCATCCATTGGCACCATCGTTGCTGCGGGGTTTGTGCTGTCTAGAGATCTTTTACTTTTAGCGGGGTGTTCTTGTGAAGGGCTCTTTTGAGGTCCGCTAATTCTTCCAATGAGTTCAGTGGTTTGAGTTGTTGCCAAGAGTCTTGCCAAAACAGGGCGATGCCTCCATCTCTTCTCTCCCAGAAGGCGTGGTTCTGCACCAGAGTGCGATTTTGCCAAGATGTGTTCCATATGTTGGAGCCTTGTATGTGAGTGTTGTGTCAGATTAACTGATCGTCTGTAGTTTGGGGGGCATATTTTCGTTGCCACAGTTGTGCCCAGGCTTCTGTTGGATCTTTCAGCCATCTCCACCAGATTTTAGCTCCCATCACTTGATTTAGTTTCCCAGGATCACGAAGCCCTAGTCCACCTTGACTCTTTGGTGTGTAGAGCCTCTCCCAGTTGACTAAAGCCCATTTCTTGTTTGGCTGGATTCCTTTCCAGAGAAAGTTTCGCTGCAAGGTTCTAATGGATTTGATAACTTTCTTGGGAGCCGCAAGAGAGGTGAAGAGATAGGTAGGTAAAGCTTCAAGAAATGACTTGAGGAGAACCAGACGGGACACAATATTGAGGGGTCTGAAGGTCCAGTTGCGTAGCCTGTTTGAAATGGAAAGGAGGAGGTTGTCCCAAGAGATGGAGGCGATCGCCGCTCCTGTGAGTGGCACTCTGAGATAGTTGGATGAACGGGAGCTCTTGGGTATCCCCAGAAGTCTGGAAACATGCCTCTGGACAGAGGACGGTGTGTTGAAGAAATAGAGCTTGGATTTATCCTGGTTGAGTGTCATGCCGGAGGCTTCAGAGAAGTCAGAGAGGATGGAATTCAGCTTGGAGGATTCTTGTGCAGAGGGAGAGTTCAGAAGGAGGGTATCATCAACAAATTGACTATGCGAGGGTGCAGGCTGAATGTTGTGCAAAGGCAGGCCCTTGAGGGAGCCTTTGTTGACCGCTACTTTGATGTAGTGTCCTAGGCCTTCCGCTAAGAGTACAAAAAGGAAAGGGGAAAGGGGTTCCCCCTGTCGGATTCCTCTGGAAGGCGAGAAGGGTTTGGATGGTACACCATTGATTAGGATAGAGAATAAGGTGGAGGAGATGAGATTCATGACCCAATTGACCCATCCCTGATCAAAACTGAAGGCTTCAAGGACTGCTCTGATGTACTGCCAGCTGGCCCTGTCAAAAGATTTTGAAAGGTCGAGTTTGATGAGCATACCTGGAGTTCTTGAAGTCTTGAGGGAGTGTATAATTTCATCAGCCAAGATGACACTGTCCATGATTTGTCTTCCTTCAACGTACCCTGATTGTTCCTTGGAGATGACGAAAGGCAGGATGGGCTTGAGACTAGAGGCTATGACCTTTGTTATGATTTTATAAATGACATTGCAAAGGGCTATAGGCCTGAACTGTTTAGGATTGGTGACTCTTTCTTCTTTCAGAATGAGAGTGAGGAAGGTGGCATTTAGAGCTGGTAGTACCAGACCTAAAGATCTTGACTCCTCTACCACCTCCCACACTTCCTGTCGGATCAGATCCCAACAGTGGTGGAAGAAATCCGTGGTGAACCCGTCCGGGCCTGGGGCCTTGCCTGGGGGCATGGTCTTGACTGCCTGGTCGACTTCTTCCTGGGTGATGGGCCGAGTTAGGGCTTTGTTCTGCTCTGGGGTAACTAGAGCTGGTAAGTGTCCAGTTACTCTCCTTATTGATTCTGTTCTGTCTATCGTTGGTTCGTTCAGGAGGTCTTGATAGTAATGAAGTAGCTCCTCCTCAATTTTGGAGTGCTCCCTGATTAGGTTGCCCTGACTGTCCTCCAAGTGGGTGATCCTGTTGATATGTCGTCTATGCATCTTGGCTTTGTGGAAAAATTTTGTGTTTTTTTCCCCTTCTTTAAGCCACTGCACTTTGGATTTTTTCTTCCATAAGATTTCCTCCTGCTTCCTTCATTCTTCTAATTGTACCTGGAGTTGTTCCTCTTGCTTCATCAGTTCTTCAATTCTGGATCCGAAAATTAAGATCCCTTGAATCTCCTCCAACCTGCTTTCGATGGTCCTTATGCTTTGTAGTATATTTCCAAAGCTATTTTTGTTTCATTGTTTTAGCCTCTGCCTGAAATTTTTTAAATGCTGCTGAAATTTGTACATGCACGAGCCATTATCTATCTCCGCTTGTTCCCACCAGGATTTCGCTAGTCATTTAAAGTCCAGATGTGATAGCCAAACTTTCTCAAAGAGGAAGGGCTTGTATCTGGGAGGCTCCCCCATGTCAAGCTTCAGAGCCAGGGGCCAATGGTCTGAGCCTGCTTTAGGTAGGATCAGGCTTTCCAGATGAGAGCCTAATTCCATGAGTTCTTCGATTACTAGAAAGCGGTCTAGTTGAAAAGGAATGTGATGATTACCTAATCTATGATTGGACCAAGTAAAAGTTCCATTGCTATTCTCTATATCTACTAATTCTAGATGATCAATGAGAGCTTTAAACTTACCGATGTCTTGCTCGAGTCTTTTGATGCCTCCATATTTTTCCTCCAGGGTCAGGATCATGTTGAAGTCGCCTCCTAAGATCCAATTTGGGGTGGTTGTCAGGGACTTAATCAGCGCGAACCTCTCCATGAATCTTTCTTTGTCCTGGCTCCCTTGATGTCCATAGACATTTGTGATGTCTCCTTCCTAGTTGGTGCCCATGACCATGAAGTGGGCAGATATTGTGCCTATTGTTGTGAAGGGGTTGCTGATAGTCACATTGGATGGGTTCCATAGGATGGCAAGGTCGCCTGAGGATCCTATGGAGTCTGTTGTTATGGAAGTACATTCTCGCCATATGCGTTGAAAGATTTTTTCAACCTTTGCTCCTCTGCATTTAGTCTCTTGGAGCAACAGAATATCTGGTTTCTCTGCTATGATGCAATCTCAAAGGATCCTTTGTTTGGATCTACCATTCAGTCATCTTATGTTCCAGGTGATGATCTTCATCATTAAGAAGGAGGTGAGGAGTGGAGGTATCCCTCTGAGAGCTTGTGTATCTGACCTGAATTTATCATGAGGTTTCCTGCTTCCTTAATCAGTTGGTGCACAGTTTTCCTTCCTCTTCTTTTGTTTTCACAAAGGACTCTCTTCGAACTAGAGTTTGGGTCCATTGCTATGCCCAGGCATGCTATGGATCCCGCTGAGGAATTGAGAAAGACCTTGTGCACCTTGCGTAGTTGTTCCTCCGGGAGGGTCTGCAGGTTCTTTTGGTTTAGAGCTTCCTCCAGTTTTTCCAGATCTATCCCTGCCAAATCTCGATCGTCCAGCATCATTGGGGTATCCCCATCTCCCTCTCCTCTTTCCTCTATGTGGGCTTCCTCATTTTGAGGAGAAGGGTTGGGCTGTGGGGTTCTAGTTTGCGGCTGCTGGGGATTTTTGTGCGGATCCTGCACTTCCTCGTCTTCTGGTAGTTGCTCTAGAATCTCGTAAGAGTTCTTGGTGGAAATATTTTGTCTGGAGTCTGGGGTCTGCATCTTTGGTGGGTTTCTCCTTCTGGATGTGACTATGGTGAATCCATATTTTTGTAGGGTATCATTTGATTTTGTGGCTTGTTTGATGAGAGGGAAATATTGGTAGAGGTGGCCATGCTCATGGCATCTTCTGCATCTGAATGGTATATGTTCGTAGTCCAGAGTTTGTTGCCAGTCCTCATCCTGGTACTCGAGGGTGACCGCGCCAGGGAGTGCTTTGGATATGTTCATATACACACAGATCCTGGTGTACAAAGTGTACTTTCGCTGTCTTGTGGCCTCCGACGCTCTTACATATTTCCCTAAGGTGTTTCCTATACCCATTAGAATTTCTTCCAACCAGAATTCTTGAGGCAGGGAGTACAGGCGTATCCATACTGGGGCCATTGTGAAGTCCTCTTTGTCCGGGCTGAATCTCTCGGTCCAAAAGCGGAGGAACAACCCTACCGAGTTGAAGAAATATGACCCATTTTCAAAGATTTTGTCCTTGTCCTCTAAGTTGTATAAGATGATGGTGAAGAAGCCCTTGGAGTTGACTTGGAGCTCATAGTCCCCCTTGGGGTTCCACCAATGTTTTATCCATTTGTTGAGGTTTCTTTCTACTGGCCAGAGCCCTAGAAATTTTCTGATGAGTGCGTGTTCGCTCATAAACTGTGTGTGCTCTCCCACCGGGGTTGAGCTGATGAGGTATCTCGGCGGCTTCTCCATTTGCGGGATACATTTACTCGGTTCCTAGCTTCACGGTGCCTTTGGTTGAGAGGTTCCTGCGTCTGTTTCCATGTCCGCTTTGAGGCTTTGTTCCCTAGCTAGGAGCTTCTCTCATACCTGCGGTGGCGGCTCGAAGGTGGGTCATATTATTCTGGTTCCGGATTTATCATTAGCCGCGACATTGCGATATGAGGGGGGTTTCCCCCCCTACTCTGCACCCATACTCCTGTGGCAGTGGGAGTCGAGTGTTCCGAGTTGGCACTGGTTGGTATTGTCAATGAAAGTCTTGACCTAGTGGCCGGCCGACTCTCTTACGTAGGCCTAGGGTTTTTGTCATCCTGCTTCTTGTGCACTCATTCACTAATCCCTTTGAAGGCCCTCATTGTCCCTTATCATATAAAACATTGTCAATGTATTAAAATGCAGTGGTAAATATATATGAAGCACAGAGATTAAACATAGTCATAATTGGTGAGCTAGACACTGGAAATCACTACCCATTCATTACATGAGTTCGTTGTGTAATATAAGGAAATATAATTGTTGTATACTATAGATTCACTTTGTAACAATGATAGCATGGATATCATTGTACTTACTCCAAGATTTCACTATCTATAATTTATGTGCTAAGTTGTCTATAAATATAAATATTAGCTCATCATGAATTAAATTGCTCACAGAAATGGTTGTTCATTATATACTAGAATATTGTTGTATTATTATTATACAAAATACATATAATAAAATGTTGTCAATATAATTATGATAGCTGTAAACATTGTCATACAATCAATTCTATCGAAAATTAATATTATTGTCAACGTTGTCCTTAAACATTAAGATTACTGAGTAATAACATTTACTGTCAGCATATTAAAACTATCATAACGCACAATTACCATTACATGTAAATCGTTGTTTCTAAAATTAGAAATCTTTGGCACACATCATACATCCAACGTTGTCGTTAAAACTAAGGAAGGAAATGGTGACATCACTAAACGAGTTAAGACATGGCTAAGTGGAAAGTGGTAAGGTTGTGTGTGAATTCACAACAGAGTATACTAATGATAGTGAATCATATCACTATCCTAAAATCCATACATTTACTGTGACATCAGAAATATATCTTTGTGACACATACTATCCTAACAATATAGCTATTGATTGGTAATTACATTCATGGTAGATACAATATAGCTATCAATTAGTAAATTCATTCATGGTAAATACAATATATCTATTCAATTTGTAGATACAATATATCTATCAATTAGTAAATATGACTCATCCTAACAGTATCACTCAGATATCATTGAAATATTCACCAAGATAGCCAAGGAAAAGGGGTTGGGATACAATTAAACAAAAATGCATAAATATAATTAAAAACATAGACATATCCCTTGATACGGAGAACGGGCCTATGTAAGTTGCAACCAATATGTAAATCGCAACCCGATTTTAATTAAAGCTTGGTCACTATATCAATGAAATCACAGTCTTTATATAGTGTAAGTGTAGTCAAAATGATAACTCAATGTAAATTAACTTTGATTAAATCGTTGGGAAGATCGTGTGTGGTTGGGGAAGTTTAAAATGCTTCTAGACAATTGAATGGGTGTAAAGGGCATTGGGTTTGGCCAAATAAAGACACATGGTAAGTTCGCCTTCAAATGAAATAAATTGCAGAGGGAAACATTTTTTGGTTGAATGTATTGAAAGGCAGAGTAAATTGCCATTGAAATATAATAAGTCGTAGAGGAAATTTTTTTTTTGGTTCAATGTATTGAAACACAGAATAAATTGCCATCGAAATATAACAAATCAAAGAGGGAAAAAATGTGTGGTTGAATGTATTGGAACGCAGAGTAAATTGCCATCAATTATAAAAAATTGGATAGGGAAAAATCCATGGTTGAAAGCTTGCAAGTAGCCATGGATTTTGTAGTGGTTATGTATCCAAATCATAGAGTAAATGATGGATCTGTTGTGAAAACAATGAATACAAATCATCGTGTGTAATATGCCAAGAAGAGTGGGTTGAAT
>JZKD02S1897445.1:27922-40944 GCA_000966675.3 Picea glauca
GCTCCTTCATCCACAATACATCGATAAATGTTTGTTGAATTAACTTCAACCCCTATTTGAAAGGGTGCAAAGGAAGGAAGATGAGGCTCAACAAGGTCATTGCAATCAAAGGAAATCATCCTAGGGCTTGGAGGGGGTGTGCTCGAAATGAGTGGAATGCCCCCTTGTTTTGAAAATACTGAACCAAAAATGCTAAAAACATAGTTAGTAGACACGTCACTCCCCAAAAGAAGAGTGGGATCATCCGATGAATACATTGGCTGACCATTTTTGCAACCAATGGATGAATAGGTTGGGATACTACATGGTTTAAAGGAAGCTCACCCCCCAAAAGAGGAGTAGGATCAACCGATGACTGCATCGGCATGACCACTTTCACAACCAATGGCTAAATAGGCTACAAGACTACATGGTCTAAAGGTACCTCACCCCCCAGAAGAGGAGTGGGATCATTTGGTGACTGCATCAACATGACCACTTTCACAACCAATGAATGAATAGGCTATGGGACTACATGGTCTAAAGGTAACTCACCCCCCCAGAAGAGGAGTGGGATCAGTCGATGAATTCATCGGCATGACCACTTTCACAACCAATGGATGAATAGGCTGCATGACTACATGCTCTAAAGGCACCTTGTAATGAACCTCAAATTTACCATAAAAAAAATAAATTCTATGACATAATTCAACTTTGCTTAAGCTTAGAATTTAAGAGAAGGTAAGATTAAATTCGATCCATATTGGCATTAATACATCAGTCTAGTTTACATCGAATAGAAATTTGTCAAAGTAATCAATTCCGCACATTTAAATTATGCTTGTGATTGCAAGTCTAGATCTTCATGACTGCTAGAACAATAGGTAACTTGATTCTCTGCTATGTGCACGTGTAAAGGCAAATATTATCGTTTTTACAATAAAAAAAATCTCTTTAACTCTCTATTAACATCTGTACTTAATTTCCAATAACAAGTAAGTACATATGTATATCTTCTCCATATAATAATTTAGGTAATTTTCATGCCCCACACAACAGTGACCTGTAATATGAACTGTTATTATTGTACTTCTATCCCGGATGAATATCCTCCAATGTTTTCCACCAGTCCATTCATTACAGCATTTGAGTTGTTCCTATAGCAATAATTCCTACTATGTTCCTACAGTTTTGTAAAGGAATAGAGGTCAATCGGGTTTTTGGTGGTTACAAGTGTCGAATAAACAAAGGACCCCATTGTTGCCGAAATCTGAAATATGGAACGACTGTGGGCCAACACATCAAGGTTTCGGGGTTCGGGGTTTCACGGGTACAAAATCCAGACATCAACACACCACATTTCCAAAAATTGCGAAAAGATACCAAGCACTTTGAGATTTCAAGGTTTGGGATTTTGTGAATACAAAAGCCAAACATCAACACACAAGAACTCCCAAAATTTTGAAAAGAGATCAGCACTTCAGGATTTTGGAGTTCGGGATTTCACGAGTATATAAGCCCACATCAACACACAACAACTCTTGAAATTGCGAAAAGTGATCAGCACTTCGAGGTTTCAAAGTTTAGGATTTCACGAGTACAACAGCCAAACATCAACACAAAACATTTCCCGAAGTTGCGAAAAGGTAAATTGGGATCAACACTTCAGGGTTTGGGGGTTCAAAATCCCACGACTTCAAAAGTCAAAACATCAAAACATCATAATTTATGAATCGCAAAAGGAAAGTGGGACTTGCATTTCGGGGTTTCAGTGTCTGGGATTTCGTGACTTCAAGTACCCAACAACAACATATACAAACTTCTGAAATGCAAAAAAGGAAAGGTGAGACCCACATTTCGGGATTTCGGGGTTCGAAACTTCATGAGTTCTGGTGTCCAAATATCAACATATACAAACTTTCAAAATGCAAAAAAAGGGAAAGGTGAGACTAGCATTTTGGGATTTCTAGGTTTAGAACTTTGCGAGTTCTGATTTCCAAACATCAACATATACAAACTTCTAAAATGCAAAAAAAAGGAAAGGTGAGACCTGCATTTCGGGATTTCTTGGTTCCGAACTTTGCGAGTTCTAGTGTCCAAACATCAACATATACAAACTTCCGAAATGTGAAAAAAGAGAAAGGTAAGACCTGCATTTCAGGATTTCAGGGTTCGTAACTTCGCGAGTTCTGATGTCCAAACATCAACATATACAAACTTCCAAAATGCGAAAAAAGTGAAAGGTGAGACCCGCATTTCGGGATTTTGGGGTTCAAAATTTTGCGAGTTCCAATGTCCAAACATCAACATATACAAACTTCCAAAATACAAAAAAAGGTAAAAGTGAGACCCACATTTCAGGATTTCGAGGTTCTAGGTTTCATGGTTTCCAATGCCCAATCCTATCCTACAACAACTCCCGAAATGTGAAATAAAGGAAAAAGGATTAGCATTTAGGTGTTTTTTAATTTCCTAAAATTTGTCATAAACCTTAACTGTGGAAAGGGTAGACCGTTTTAAACAAAACAAGGAAAGCATACAAATCTTCTGATAGGTGTCAATTCTCATGATTATTTATCATTTGATAAGAAAAAGTGGTTTTCTAGATCTCCTTAACTTTCCAAATTTTTCCCTTTATTGGTGTCCTTACATTTGTTCTGTGAGACAGTAGGTGTGGAAGGATTCAATATCCATTTACCTAACAAAATTTCGAAGGTCTAACTAATAAATTTTATACGCTTATATTCTATAAAAGGGTACAATAGGATAACAATTTTCTGTATAAGGTAATTTCTATTATATTCACTTAGAGCCACTTTAAATCAATGTATTATACGTTAATAGTACTAGATCTGTGGATCTAGTATATACATGAATGTGAATTTTATTCCATAAGAGATTGGATGTCTATTACGAATTTCGTGATGACAAACAGACATATTACATTCACAAAGGTAATTTCACAAAGGACATGCAGCATTGTGGTGGGACGAGCTACAAGCTGATAGATGCTGCAAGGGCAAGCAAAAGATCAGAAGCTGGGATCGAATGATTGTGAAGATGAAGGAAAAATTCATCCCAAGAGACTATCAAATTACTCTGTTCAGGCGAATGCAGAACCTGAGATAGAAACTGATGACGGTGAAGGAATACACTGAAGAATTCTACCGTCTGAACATTAGAGCAGGTCATCGAGAGAGAGATCATGAGAAGGTTGCAAGATATCTGAATGGTCTGAGATATGACATCCAAGATGAATTAAGCATGCTAACCATTCGAACGGTGAAAGATGCTTACCAATTAGCTCTAAAAGCCAAAGAGAAGATGAGCCGAAAGCAAGGCCAGCGAGGGCAAGGCAGAAGTCAGCCAAGAGGAAAAGCAGTTTCCTAGGAAAGAACTCAGAAGCCCAAAGAGGAATGGAAGAGACCTCAGGGTAAGGTTGAAAGAGGTGGAACCTCACAACAAAGGCAGCCATATGTTGAACCGAGAGGGCAGCCAAATGATCAGCGAGGAGATTATGCTGATGCAAATACTCTTCCTTGTACTAGAGGTTGAGGTAGAGGGAGAGGAGGAGTAATCACATGTTTCACATGTGGGAAGATTGGGCACAAGTCATTCGAGTGTCCAGAGAAAATGAAAGATGCAGGAGAAACTCACATCGCAGAAGCATAGAGGCATGATGCTGAGAATGAAGATGCAGATAGAGGAAGATCGCTTGGGATGCATAAGGTCCTTTTGACACCTGAGAAGGAGGTGGAAAGCTCAGTATAGAAGAGCCGATTGTTCAGAACAGCTTGCACAGCCAAGGAAAAGAAATGAAAGGTCATAGTTGACAGTGGTAGCACTGATAATCTCATTTCGACCGAGATGGTGGAGAAGTTAGAGCTGGAAACAACTAAGCACCCGATTCCATATAAAGTCTCGTGGCTACAGAAAGGACATCAGGTGAGAGTCACTAAACAGTGTTTGGTTGAATTCAAAATTGGGGGATACCATGATAAGATTTTGTGTGATGTTATTCCCATGGATGTATGTCATCTATTGCTGGGTAGACCATGGAAATATGACAAAAATGTGATTCATGATGGGAAAATGAACACATATACTTTAGAGAAGAGTGGGAGAACCCATAAGTTTCTTCTGATAAAGGATAAAGAAGTGAAACTGGAAGTAAGCAACGCGATACTTCTCATGAGTGGGAAAGATCTTCTCACAGATATGGAGAAGAAGGAAGATCCACAATTCTTTGTGGTCAGGAAGCCGAGAATTGTCCTGACTAGCACGAGAGTGGATGACTTTTCAGTTGAGATTCAGGAACTGCTGGAAGAGTCCGCTGACATCATCGTGGATGAATTACCTCATTCATTGCCACCGAGGAGCAGTGTGAGTCATCGCATTGATCTCATACCAGGAAGCAGTTTACCAAATAAGGCAGCATATAGATTGACACCTCAAGAGAATGAGGAGGTCAAGAGGTAGGTCTAAGATTTGATGGATAAAGGATTGGTCAGAGAATGTCTGAGTCCGTGCATTGTTCCGACAGTGATTAGTCCGAAGAAGGATGGAGGATAGAGAATGTGTATAGACTTTAGAGCGATCAACAAAATCACGATCAGGTACAGATTTCCACTGTCGAGAATGGATGATCTGATGGATTTCTTGAGTGGGGCAAATTATTTTTCAAAGATTGATATAAAGAGAGGATATCACCAGATTCGCATGAGGGAAGGCGACGAATGGAAAACATCATTCAAAACAAATGAGGGTTTGTACAAATGGTTGGTCATGCCGTTTGGTTTGACAAATGCATCGAGCACATTCATGAGACTGATGAATGAAGTCCTGAAGGAATTCATCGAGAAGTTTGTAATCGTATATCTGGATGATATATTGATCTACAGTAAGGCGAAGGCTGAACATTTGAAACATTTGGCCATTGTGATGAGAAGGCTATAGTAGGAGAAGTTGTTGATAAACATGAAGAAATCTTCGTTCATGAAGACAGAGCTCATTTACTTGGGTTTTGTTATTTTGGCCAATGAACTAAGGATGGACCCAGAGAAGGTGGACGTGATCAAGAATTGGCCATCACCGAGAAATGTTTTCGAGCTAAGAAGTTTCCATGGTCTGGATAGTTTCTACAGAAAGTTCATCAGGAATTTCAGTGGAATTGGCGCAACAATGATGGACACGGTGAAGAAATGACATAAGTCTTTTCACTGGACAGCAGAGGCTGAGAAAAGCTTCAATCTGTTGAAGTGGAAGATAACAGAGCAACCAGTGTTAGTGTTTCCGGACTTCATGAAGACATTTCAAGTGAAATGTGATGAGAGCGGATATGCCATAGGAGTGTTCTTAAGTCAGGAGGACATACCAGTTGCCTATTTCAGCGAGAAGCTAGATGATTGGAAGCCGAAGTACTCCATGTATGACAAAGAATTTTATGCTATCATATAGGCATTAAACAAGTGGAGGCATTACTTGATCCCAAAAGAATTTGTTTTGTACAACGATAATCATGCATTATAGTTTGTGACTCAACAGGATAAGTTGAATTAGAAACATGCAAAATGGGTAGAGTATATGCATAATTTTACATTTGTGATCAATCACATTTCAGGAACTGCTAACAAAGTGGCTGATTCTTTGAGTAGGAAATGTTTACTGTTGCAGCAGTTCCGAGTCAAGACTTTGGGTTTTGAGAACCTCAAGGACATGTATGCAGGTGATGCAGATTTTGCTGAAGCATATGAAGCAGCTGAGAATCTCGTTCTCAGGGATCAAAGCCCATGGATAGACTACATGATCCAGGAGGGATTGTTATTCAGAGGAAATCAACCGTGTATTCCAAATGGCTCCATGAGGGAGAATTTGCTAAGAGAAAAACACAGCAGAGGTTTAGCCGAACATTTTGGCCACGATAAAATATTCGCGAAGCTAAGCGAATCGTATTTTTGGCCAGGCATGCAAGAAGATGTTAAAATATTCGTTGACAGGTGTCGGATTTGTCAACATTTGAAGGGACAAAAATATAATTCAGGGTTTTATCAGCCATTTCCCATACCAGAGAGGCCATGGGAGGCGATCAGCATGGACTTTGTACTAGGATTGTCGAGGACGCAAAGAGGAGTCAATTCCATATTTGTGGTCATAGACAGGTTTTTGAAGATGAAAAATTTCATTCCATGCTAGAAGACCAGCGATGCGATGCACATCGCAAATTTGTTTTTCAAAGAGGTTGTTAGACTTCATGGATTGCCGAGAAGCATAGTCTCGGACAGGGATACAAAATTCATAGGTCATTTTTGGAGGACACTATGGAAGAAAATAGGGACTAATTTGGCTTTTAGTTCATCTTACCATCCGCAGACAGACATATAGACCAAGGTGGTCATCAAAATTCTTGGAGACTTGCTGAGGAGCTTGGTAATGGAGCACCATGGTAGCTGGGACAACATATTGCCACAGGCAGAGTTTGTGTATAATGATTTGGTGAATTGGAGTACAAGAAAAAGTCCATTTCAGATTGTGTATGGTACACAGCCAAGGGGATTTTCTGAACTCAGGGAGTCAGATCGGGTTGTGACTAGCAGTGCTAGTGCAGAGGATTTCGCTGAAGCAATGCAAGAACTTCACAGTCAGGTTAAGCAGCGACTGATGAAATCAAATCAAGAGTATAAGCGCAGAGCAGATCAACATCGGAGATAAATTCAGTTTGAGGTTGATGATCTGGTTCTGGCGCATCTAAGGAAGGAAAGGTTCGCAAGAGGAACATATAATAAACTTAAGATGAAGAAAATTGGACCATGCAAAGTCCTGAAGAAATTCAGAGAAAATGCGTATGAGATTGAGTTGTCGGATGGCATCGGGATATCTCCGATATTTATGTTTCGGATTTATACCCATACAGGGCTGGAGAAGTAGAGACTAGAGCTGAGGAACCAGTGATCCAGTGGCAGAATAAATTACTAGTTGCATAGAAGTCGCAGATGGAGTACATACTAGACAAACGAGTGGGTAAGAAAACCAGATGAAAGCAGTATTTTGAGTATCTGGTCAAGTGGAAGAATCACCCAGTGGAGGATGCTAGCTAGGAGACCGAAGCAGTCATACAGAAGCATGGACAAACCATGCAGGAGCTCATGGACAGGAGCCCATGAAAATTTTCAAGCGAGGGAGTATGATGCAGGAGCATCACCCACGTCAAACGAGCCAGCGCGAAAGCGGGAGATAGCTGGACAAGGCAACAAATTTATTTTTGATTTTCACCTTGATATTATTGCGCAAACATTAATGGGTTTATTTGATGAAGCACACTTGTATATTGTAAATGGACTTTGAGCAGATAGCTCACGTCCTTAGGAAGTTGAGGCATTTAATAGATTTAATGTAAGTAGATAGAACATTTATTTCTAGATTTGATAGCTTTAGATCTCGAGAGGGAAACAGATTATAGACACCCTCATTTGTACATTGTAACATAATTCAGAAATGACAGGAGCATTCTAAAGAGAGAGCAGCAGATAAGTGTATGAAGAACCTCCATGTATAGATATTGAATTAATAGAATAAGTCTCTGATTCAATTCCATGGTTGTGTTATTCTCTGTGTATTATTGATACTATGATTATGAATGTTTGCTTCTTGTCATGCATTTGCTTTTATATGTTGTGTATGTGATTTCATGGTTGAAGTGAAATCTATGAGAACAAGAAGTTAGTTTCAATTGTTTCTCTATCTTGAACCAGAGAATTCCTGCAAGGAGTGCAGTTGAATTTGTCCGCAAGGAGTGCGTGACTGCAGGGTTCAAATAGAGGTAACTTTTGTCCTAAGTTCTCAGAAGTGCAGATTTGACACTAGAGCTGTGCAAGGCGTTCACAAGCTGGATGAAGACTTAGAGTTGTGATTCTGAGCCAAAGAGACTGAAAGATTTCTGTTGCAGGAGTACGCAAAGTCGAGTGACTTAAACACTTTGGCGTGTTTGAGGATTTGTGCAAGGGGTGCGTACAAGAGTTCTTCCTGAGGGAATTGAATTCGTCTAAGCTCAGGAGGGATAGGCCCTTAAGGTTGTTAAAAGGTAGCGGAGAATTTGCGTAAGCAAGTTGAAAGAAGCGAACGAGTTGGTGCACAAGTCTTGTGGAGAGTCACTTCGTGTTCAAGGATTGCGTTCAGTGGAAAGTGGACGTGGAGTCTACAACACAGGTGGAAGAAGTTCAAGTTCGGGAGAGCAGGGGCATCGATTGGGATCACAAGGAGAAGGACTCTATTTGTGGAATCGAGTATATCGATGTTTCGTGTGGAAGCGATTGGAGATTTGGCCGCAAAAATAGCGAGATCACGAGGTGCGAAGTTCCAAGGAGTTTTGAAATTCACGGGGACCACTAGAGTGGTGATGTGGTAGGGGATCTTAGGACATCAGATCTCAGGAGTTGAAGGGCCAAGATATTTGTCTCGCAGGAGGGGAGATTGCGAAAAGACGAGGTGGTGAGCTCATCAGAGTTTCGGCGTCTCGGAACATCGGGACTCAGAAGGTGGAGGAAATATTGTTAAAAGTCGCGAGTAGTGAGTTGCAACATCACAAGGCTACGATAGAACCGAAGTCTCGATAGGCGAAAGGGAGGTCATCAATTGTATGAGGTATTGGATCTCGGGGATCTGAGGGGTAGTGTTTGATTATTGAGTTCACGAAGTCGCGAACATCGATCCTCCGAAAGGAAGAAGAGAGGATCGAAATGTGAGGTAGAACCTGTTGGGTGTAGATCTTTCGATTGGAAGATAGAAGAGCCGTTGAGTTCTTCAGGCCAAGAGGAAAGAAGGTCTTGGAATACGTGAAAATGCTCCGAGGAGTGCAGGGTTTTGCATCAAAAGGGAACAACCACATTCCTCCCATCCATAGAATAGGGCAGCCAAAGTCACTTTCCCGATTAACCCCCTGGCCTGACCATGAATCGATGAAGGCGAACTTGGAAACGCCTCCCCAACAATCTTCTTCAATTCCAACAATTATCCTCTTGCCTCACACTTACTCAACAGTGCTCATAACAACAAGGAAAATCTGTTTCAGCGAGCTCCTCTTTCCTCACACTCAATCTGTACTATTCATAACAGCAAGAGAGATCAAAAATCTTTTCCCCAGCATACTTGGCAACGTCCTGCCTCCTCGCATATGTTATTTATCAATTTTTGCCCGGGTCTTTTTCCCTCCTTTGGTGATTTTCGCAGCTCTCTTAATCCCTGATTTTTAGGGGCTTCCAGTGGCCAAATATTTGATTTTCCACTTTTAATAATCATCCCAGAGGTAGTTCCGACTTGTTCCCCACTCATGGAGTCATGGTCAGCTAATTTGTTTAACATGATTGCTCCATTTGTCCTCCTATAGTTAATATAAATATTGTGTTTTGATACAAGTGTCATAGTCAAATAGTTAGTTGAGTCCAAATAGATCTTTGCCCAACAGTTAGAATAATTAAATGCAATTATTAAATTCGAAATTCATAATTGCCATAAATGGAAAAAAAATTCCAGATTTGAATTTGCCAAAAACAAAAATAAATTTCCAGCACATAAAAATATATTTTATTTTTTGGGGGGATGTCACATCCTTTCCTCCTTCAGTAAAACATTGTCCTCAATGTTCATTCCTTTCCTGGAACAGGATTGGATGAGATTTCCGCCAATCTCCTTTCAATTCCCAAGTGGCCTCCTCAGAACTGAAGTGCTTCCATTGCACCTTTACCTGAGCGACGGCTCTGTTCCGAAGTGTTATTTCTCTCTAGTCCAGAATGCACAGGGATTCCACCTATAACTTGCCTTCGGGTTCCACTTGCACCAAGTTCCAATCAATCATATGAGTAGGGTCATGACTATACTTTTTCAACAAAGAAATATGAAATACATTATGAATTCTTAGATTAGCTGGAAGTGCAAGATGATATGCTATGGGTCCAATTCAAGCTATTATCTTGAAGGACCCACAAAACCTGGGTGCCAACTTGGCATAGTTCCCCAACTTCAGCGAGCTTTTTTGGGCTTTGATCTTCAAATAAACATGGTCTCCCACTTGAAATTCCAAGTGTCTTCTTTTCTTATCTGCATAGCTCTGATGTCTGTCCTGTGCTTCTTTCAAGTTCTTTTCTACCCTTTTTACCATGTTCTCCATTTGTTGGAGTATCTCTGGTCTAACCATGAGTTTTTCATCTGGTTTATCCTAGCTAATTAGAGTTGTACACTTTACACCATATAGTATTTCGAAAGGGCTCAACTTAGCCGACTATTGGTACCCATTGTTATATGCAAATTCTACCAAGTGTAGGTAGTCTTCCCACTTGTTCGGCTTTGTTCTTACATACATGCGGGGCATATCCTCTATGATTTGGTTTGTCCTTTTGATCTTTCCATCCGTTTGTGGATGATAACTCATACTGAAATTCAAATTAGTATTTATCCCTGCAAACAATTCCTTCCAAAAAGTGGATGTGAATTTTACGTCTCTATCTGAAATCACCATTTTAGGAATACCATGCAGTCTAAAAATTTCTTTCATGAATATTTCAGAAATGTTAATAGATTCAAAAGTAGACTTTATAGGAATAAACTGTACAAAGTTATTGAGTTTATCGATTACAACCATGATTGAATCATTCTATTTCTGAGTTTTAGGCAAACCTGTTATAAAGTCCAGTGATATGATCTCCCATTTCCATTCTGGTACTGGTAATGGTTGTAATAGGTCGGTTGGATGCTGGTGTTCGACCTTAACCTGCTGACAATATTGGAACCTAGCCAAGTACTCTATTGTTTTTCCCTTCATGTTAGGCTAGTAAAATAGTTTCATGAGTGATGTTATTGTTTTTTGGTAGCCTAGATGGCAAGAATACAGTTTCTTATGCACTTCGTCTAAAATAGTTAATTTTATCTCTGCTGAATCTAGTATGTAAAATCTGTTTTTAAATCTTAATATTCCCTTCTTGTCGATACTTATATCCGGTTCATCTGAGTTTGTGATAATTTTTTTCAATTATGCCATCATCTTAGTGTAATTTTCGTCGTTAATACCTACAGTTTTTACTCTTTGTTCCAGATCACTTTCCGCCCTACTGATATTTATCTCAAATAACCCATGGATTTTGTGGCTTAAAGAATCTACTACTTTATTTTCCTTACCCTTGATATGTCTGACCTCAAAGTCGAATTTGCTCAGGAAGGCTAGCCACCTTGCTTGTATTTCATTAAGGTCTGGTTGGTTAAACATATATTTCACCTCGCTATTATCCGTCAATAGTAAGAATTTTATGCCCATTATATAGTGTCACCACATTTTTAAGGCATGTATTACTGCTACCAATTATAAGTCATGAGTGACATAATTTCACTTGTGTTCCTTTAATTTTCGGGACTCATAACAAATCACGTGCCCGTCTTGAGTTAGAACACCACCTAGTCCCTCTTTACTTGCATCAATGCATACTATGAAGTCTTTATCTAGGTCTGCTACATTCAAGATGGGTGTCGATGTCAATAAAATTTTTAGCTTGTTAGAACTATCTTGACACTTTTGCAACCAGTCAAACTTGGTCCCTTTCTTTTGTAATGACGTGATAGGGTAGGCTATCTTGGAGAACCCTTCTATAAATTTGCGATAATATCTGGTGATTCCCATGAATGACCAGATATATGCCACATCCTTGGGCACTGGCCATTCCATAATGGATTCTATCTTTTCTGAGTCTACGGAAATACTTTCTAAGAAAATGACATGTCCTAAATATTGTATTTCTTTTTGATTAAAATCACATTTGTCAAATTTTTCTTTATGTCCCGGTCCTTTATCCTAACTTGATGATAACCGGATTGTAAATCCAATTTTGAGAAGATCTTGGCCCCACCAACTTGATTGAACAAATCATTTATCTATGGTAAGGGGTATTTGTTCTTAATGGTCACTTTGTTCATTTGTCTATAATCGATACATAGTCTTAGAGTATCGTCTTTCTTTTTCACAAAGTGGACTAGTGCTCCCCATGGTGAGACACTTGGTCTAATATACTCTTTATCCAACAATTCCTATAATTGTATTTTTAATTCTGTTAGTTCTGTTAGACTCATTCGATAGGGTTCTTTTGAGATAGGGTCTGATCCTAGTAGTATGTCTATGGAGAAATCTATTTCTCTCCTAGGAGGCAATTCTGGTATCTCATCAACAAACATGTCTCTGAATTCACGTAGGAAAGTAAAGTCTTCTAACTTGGTCTTATCTTCTTTTTCTAATAGATTTGTTACTTGGATGGCATAAACTCGACATCCCTTTCTAATACATTTCTTGAATTGTATCGCTAAAACTTGTCTAACTGACATAGGTTTTGGTATTCCTTGGGTTGTTCTAACAGTGCCAAAATTATATTTGTAGCTAAGTATCTTTGTATAACAGTCTAGTATTGCTTTGTGTTGTTCCAACCAATCCATCCCGATAATAATATCATAAGATCCTAGTAATAGGATGTTAAAATTGGTCCTTATATTTTGACCATCTAAGTTGAACTCAAGATCAGAAATAAAGTTAACTACTTTTCTTTTAGTACCTGTTACTAGTTGTATAAGCCAATATTTTGCATACTTTTGTTTCTTAAGTTTATTCGACTCTACTACATCAGGAGTAATATAACTTAACGTAGCTCCAGGGTCAGTTAAAATAGAAATTCGATTGTCATGGATTTTACCTTCCATCTATACCACCAAGGACTGGTGGTCAGCTTGTTGACCATCTATGGCTGCAATTATCCGATGCAAACTTCTACCCATGTCTCCCACTGTCGAGGCTTCCTGTAAATTGTGAAAAACAATTATGTTTGCTATAATTAAATGTGGATAGTTCCTCCTTAGATGAGGTTGTCCAGACTCCCAACACTTTAATGGCTCGCGAGAGTTGTCCCCAAACTTCTTCATTCCCAGGTTTACCGGTTTACCGCTACCTTGAGTATTTCGATGATTGGAGTGAAAATCCTTCCTTGGGAAACTTTTTGCTACATTTCGATAAGGAGTTGGCT
>JZKD02S1897445.1:57413-76494 GCA_000966675.3 Picea glauca
TCTTTTTAATGAAAAAGAAATCTATTTTGGAGTCCAACCTAGGCTAAAAATTCTATGACAGAGACCATAATCAGACAAGAAAAAAACCTGGGAAGTGAAACTTGACAAGGAAGAGGATGACTGCCTCCTCAAAATTTTCTAAACAGACACGAAACTGTCACTTCAACAACCAGCGTATGCACACGGGCTATCTCAGTGCAGGGTGTGTATGCACGTGGGCATTCCCATCGTAGGCCATGTGTTCCTTTGAAACTTTTCAAAAAGTGAAAGATAAGCAGCTAAGCTTAAGCAGGGAATATTGGTATTGAACACGAGCACCCCTTAAAGGTTAAAAAAAAAAACTTACTTTGACGCAAAGAGGCAAGAAAAATATAGCAAAACAAAGCTAATACTGAGGTTTTTACCTGACTATTGACTATTCAACAAAGACCTAGAAGGACCTAGAAGACCCCTGAGAAGGATCACTTCTGCAGGGTAGAGGATGACTGCCTCTTCCTGGGAAGGATTTTTTGGATTCTCTAACATGCAGCTCGCACTTCATCAGCAGGTGTACATACGTGGGCTGACTAAAGCTAGGGCATGTGCATATGTGGGCTATCCCACTATAGGTCACGTATGCCTCTTAAGACTCTCAAAAACATAAAATAAATAGTCTGGTAAGGAGAGAAAGGAAGACTGGTATTGAGAACCAGAATCCACGAACACTCAGACTTCTTACGGAAACTCAAAAAAGGCAGTAAAACCAATTTCAAAATACCCAATAAAAATTCCCCGAAGAACCCTATAGACTCCCCAGTATGGTTTCCAATTCTGATGTGAGTGGGAAATCCCTCTTATGGACTTAACATTACAAAGCTCTAATCATGCATACTGAAAATGACCATTTAAAGGCCTCTACTTTTTCCTATTCTTCGAACACAAAACCCCCCATTCATGAAATACAAAGGTGCGAACAAGATTAGGTAACTCTACCTTGAATCCTTCATTTGATGTCAATCCCTTCTCTTTCACTAGCTCGTTGACTGCAAGCCTCCTCCCAAAGATGACCTGCATTCACACATGGACAAACAGAGAGTTGAAAACATGCATTTCATATACTAATTGTTGGGTTAGATGTGACAGTATCATAAAATAAATACACAATTTGAACACATGATATGGTGGGATGAAAAAATTATTCCTTTTTGTATTAATCTTCACAAGAGTAAACTTACAATATGTGGTCAGCACTGCTCCTTGAACCTGGTCCCGGGCTCCTCCTCAAAATGAACCAAGTACTCAACCTCACAATACAATTGCAGGAAATTGGGGCAAAGGGGGGATAAATTTGGGCAGATTTTCTATACTCCTCTTCTTCTTCTTCAAATGGGACCCCTACCCCTTCTTTTATAGGTAGTTATCCGGCTGAATGACTAGCCATAGGCAGTCAAACAGTTTTAGCAATTTCCCGAAACTCTGTTTCCCGTATGCAAATTTTAATTTTTCATGATTTTGTTAGTAAACACGGGTTGTAGAAGTCCTGCATGCATATGGATATGTGCATACATGGGCTATAGTGGGCCAAGGTGCATATGGATAAAAAAAGAGGCTTTTTGGAAGAGCTTGGCTCAAGAAAAAGGCAAGTAGTGAGGCCTAGGGCCAGGTATGCAGGCTTGGTGCAAATTAGGTTTATAAAAACTTGCAAGCAAGTGTCCTAAAAGAATAATTTTTCTTAGCGCTCATAAGAGTGGGATGTTACATACACCCCCTCTTGGTCTAAAATTCATCCTGAAGTTTCAAAGTATATAAGTGATGAAATAATCTGTATCACATTATCATAAGTATATCTATGAAACAAAAATGGAAACTGTTGGCGCATATCATATGCATCGTCCCAGGTCGTCGAGTGTGGACGATAGTTGTCCCACTGGACCTTCACTTGATCTATTGTTCGAAGTCGTAGATTTCAAATGAGATGATACAGGATGCAGATTAGCTTAGTTATGATCTCCCCCTCGTCCGATACCTACAAGTAAATCATGTCAATAACATGTGTAGGATCACTAATATAATGTCTCAGAACAGATACGTAAAAACATCATGCATACGCCTCAAATAATCAGACAAGATTAGTCGATAGGCCACATGCCCCTTCCTCTCCACAATATCGAAATTTCCCATGAACCTAGGAGAGATTTTACCTCCCTTTACAAACTTTATCGAACTCTTATGCAGTTTTACCCACAAGAAGACTCGATCCCCAAATTTGTAACTACAGTCGACACGACGTGCATCGGCATAACTCTTCTGCCGGTCCTGCGATTCTTTGATCCTTGATCTTATTGTTTGCATTTGATCTTCCATTTCTTGGATCACTTCTGGTCCCACCAGGACCCTATCCTCAAGTCGATCCCTACTCAAAGGCGTCTGACATGGTTGCCCATAAAGAAACTCGAAATTCTCCATATTAATGGTGCTTTGGTTACTGTTGTTATAAGAGAATTCTACCAGTGCCAAGAATTCTTCGCAACGCTTCTATTGGTCCATCATGTTCATCTGCAACATGTCTTCCAAGACTTTTTTTATTCATTTGGTCTGCCTGTATGTCTCAGGGTGATATGTAGTACTAAATTTAAGTTGGTTTCACAAGGCCTCTTGGAAACTAGTCCAAAATCGTCGAGTAAACACCGATCCTCGATCAGATATAATCCTCTTAGGAACGCCATGCAGCCTCACAATCTCACTGATGAAAAATCTAGCTATCTCAGGTTCCTGATATGTCATACGCACATGAATAAAATGAGCACTCTTCATCAGAGTGTCGACTACCACAAAAATCGAGTCATGTCTCCTTGCTGTCAGTGGAAATACAATAATGAAATCCATCAAAATGACCTCCCATTTATATTCCGAAATAGCATGTGGTTGTAGTGGTCCTGCTGAATGTCTATGTTCAACCTTCACCTGCTAACATTCTAGACATATGGCCACATAGATGACTATGTCTACCTTCATTCCTTTCCAGAAGAATAAGGGTTTAAGGTCCAGCCTCATCTTCATGACCCATGGGTGAGCCATGTAGAATGCTCTGTGAGCCTCGTTTAGGATCAAACTCCTCAACTCGTCATTTGGTGGTATGTAAATTCAAATTTTAACTCTCAATAATACATCATCGTCAAACGTAAGTCCTTCAAATATCGGTACCATCATTGTATTTTGTCCAATAAAATCCTTGACCTATTTGTACCATTCATCATCACACTGTAAAGTTGGAATCTTTTAAAGTAGATTCATTTCAAGAGGAATCACCAAAAACATGTGTGGTATCTGACTCAACGCATCGACCACTCTGTTCATTGTTCCCTTTATGTAAGTAATCTCGAAGTCATACTCGCTAAGCAATTCCGACAAACTTTATTGTCGCACGCTCAAGTCACTTTGTGTAAAGATTTGTTTTAGTCCACAGTGGTACTTTTTTAGTTCAAATTTTCATCCAATAAGGTAGTGTCTCCACACTCTCAAGGCATATATAATAGCTAACAAATATTAATCATGCATTTCATAGTTCTTGTCCTGCCCTCTCAACTTCCTCAAGATGTAAGCGATCACTCAACCGTCTTGCATCAAGACTCCACCTAAGCCTTCCTTGGATGCATCACTGCATACCAAGAAGTCTGCATCCATGACAGGGACCTTTAGTATCGGTGTCATTTTCAATAGCTCCTTGAGCCTCTGAAACGCTTCCACACATTTATCGTTCCAAACAAACTTCTTATTCTTCTTCTGTAATTCTGTAATCATATTTGCTATCTTCGAAAATACCTCGACGAATCATCGATACTATCCTGCTAAACCCATGAAGCTACGCACTTTCGGGACATTCATCTACGAAGACCATTCCATAATAGCCTCAACCTTTCTTATATCCATGAAGATACCTTCGCTAGACATGACATGCCCTAAGTAGTGAATCTTCAATTTATAAAACGAGCATTTAGATAATTTTCCATACAATTTTTTCTCTCACAGACACTATACTACCAAGAGAAAGTGCTCATCATGCTCCTCCATCATCCTAGAGTAAATAAAAATATCGTAAAGGAATACTTGGATGAACTTGTCCAAGTAATCGTGGAACACCCCATTCATCAAACTCATACCACGGGCGTTCGTTAGTTCAAACGGTAAAATAGTAAACTCATAATGTCCAAGCCTCATCTTAAACTCAGTCTTAGGGACATCATCCTCCTTAATCCATAATTGGTGATACCTTGATCTCAATTTGATATTTGAAAACACCGTCGCACCCTTCATCTGATCAAAAAAATCATCAATCCTCCCCAATGGATATTGATTCTTGATCGTTGCTTTGTTCAATTGACGATAGTCAATGTAGAGTCTCCATGAACTATCCTTCTTTTGTATGAAAATAACAGGTGCACCCCACGGTGACACACAATGACGTATCAGTCCCCATGTCCAATTACTCCTTCAATTTCGTTCCCAACTCCTGTAACTCCGGGGTTGGCATCTGATAAGGCATTCTTGCTATCAGTTTAGTCCCTGGTTTTAGGTCAATGGTAAACTCCAATTCACTCTCCAGATACATCCCAGCTAACTCCTCTGGAAATACATCCGTAAACTCTCTCACCACTGGAAGGTGTTCTATACCTTTCACTACTCCCTTCTCTTTTAGTGCAAGGATCTCATAAAGATTACATCCCTTGTGCATGCTCTTCTAGAGCTCGAAGGAATAGATAAACCTCAGGGAAACTCCCTGGTTCCAACCTAAAATCACATGTCTCTGTCCTTCATCATTGACCAAGATCAAACTTTTCATCTTACAGTTGAGTATCGCCTCATGCATTTCCAACCAGTCCATACCGATCACGATGTCATAAGATCCTAGTATCGTGACGTATAGGCTGGCCCTGTTGACAAACTCTCCTAGATTAAGAGTGCAATCCATAACCTTCCCTTCAACCTTCTATTTGGCTCTTGAATCCATCTCTACAAATCTAATCTCATCATGTTCGACTGCCTTTACCTTAATACCTTTTAGCGCTACACCATAAATGAAAGTCTCGGTAGCACCAGGATCTATCAAAATACTAAGGGTCTCATCAGCGAAGGTACCTAACGTCTCGAGCAACGTCGACTGGTGCTTTGCATGGCAGTTAGTCACCGTTGCATGATTCCTATGGGCCTTGTCCAAATCTCCCATGGTAGTGGGTCGGGATAATCCATATGATCTAGTCCTCTCCACTGGGTAGTCACTCTCGTAGTGTGGCTCCCCACATGTCCAACACCCCTTCTTTAGTCCAGTACTCCTAGTACCTGAAGTAGAAGTTAACAACCGATCAGCCTAGAATTCTGGTCTGTATGGCTAAACAGATCTAAACTGCTACGGCTGTGGTCGATGCTGCTGCTAATGTTGTGGTCCTCGGTAAGGATTCTCTTGCTAAGGCACTGGTCGCCGAGGTGTAGTGAAAGTGGATCCTCTCTGGAAGACATGATATCCTGGCATATGTATGGATTGTATCTGATGTTGTTGCACACCAGAAGACACCTACCATATTGGTCTCACTGGAGTCCTTCTCTGACCCCTATTGATAGGCTCCTTCTTTGCTATGAGGGACTTCTGGATGACATCATGCAATGTCTGAGGCATCATAATCCTAACCTTTGCACGTATGATGACATTAAGGTTGAACAATAACCTATTGACCTTAAGTTTCATGGTATTAAGGTGCAGAGCATACCGAAGAAACTTCATAAAATGGGCCTCGTACTTGTGCACCATACGACCAACCTGTCACAAAGTATTGAACTCATTGAGATGACACTCAATGAATTCCTCTGATAGGCACCTCTCTCAGAACCGTTCCTCGAATGGTTCCCATGACACATCTTCAATGACCATGTTCAATTGTGTCAGGAGCCTCTTCCACCATAGAAGATTGCTCCCCTTTAGTTGAAAGACCACCATGCAAACCTTCATGTTGGAGGTATAGTCGCAAAGTGAAAAGAACATCACCATATTCCCCAACTGTGCCTCCAAGGCTGCACCATCCAAGCCACCAAAGAACTACAGAAATTTGACCTTCTTGAGTTCACAGTGAATGCTACTAGTACTGACTGAGTGTGTGGTGGACCCTCATGGGGTGTCTGCATCCTAGCCTCATCTCTCTCCAAATGACTGATCAATGTAACATCCTGCTCCTGCACACACTACGCAAACTTATTCTTGAGGACACTTGCTTGCAAGTGATCTGGATCATTATATTATTGGTTGTTGATTATGATTATGAGGCATTATGGATGTGATTATATGTTATTTTATTGTATTGAGTTAGATAGGTGCTATTGACTTGGTTTTCCTGAGTGTGAAGGATTCTGTACCTCGAGGATGTAGAGGCATCGATGAAACCATTGGACTCAGGGATCAAGTCGGGGAGTGGACTATTGGGTTTTATTGTTGTTTATATGACATATGTACATCTGATTAGATGTTATGATTATGGATCTCATTTTTGACATGATTCTTTGATGATGCAGGCCGACGATAGCTTTCCAACTAGACTCACATGTGGAGTAGAGTGGTCATGCATGACTACGAGAGACATTGAGGGAGAGGTGTGGACACTAGCCCTGCCACAGCCTACTAGCGCTCTCATCATGGCTCGAACTATAGGTTAACGACTACCTAGTTTGAGAAGACCCATGATACTGTGAGGGAAGATTGCGACAGTCACTCACGATGACTCTAAGGGGCACACAATAAGGCAGGGGCCTTAATCCTTAGAGGCCCTTAGTCTCCCACAAGATCACCCGATGAAGTATTGACTCCAGGGGTTTTTGATGTCTACCAAGTTAGTCAAGAGGAGAGTGGCACCCTTGGAGCACATAGTGTGTCCTGAAGGGAATGTTGTGCATGAAAAATGGAAAGAGGCGAGTGGCACCCTTGGAGAACGTAGTGTGTCCTAAAGGGCACGTCGCACAAGGGAAACAAAATGAGGCAAGTGGCACCATTAGAGCACCTAGTGCATCCTGAAGGCCATGTCGCCTTGTTAAATAATAAATGAATAAACCTAGATGGCCTTAGAACGAATAATCCGATGAGAAATATTTAAAACAATTTCCCTAATAAAATGTCACTCAACCTAGGAAAATAAAATCTAGGTCTAAGTGATACTTGTGATAAAAAATTATATATTTAGATAAAAATTAAAAATGAAAATAAATAAATAAATAATAATAATAATAATCATTAATCATGTGACGAGAAGGGGGTAAGAAATTCAATTAATTTATAAAAATCTTTTGAGGGATAAAATTTAAAAAGGGAAATAATTGTTTTTTTTCTTATGCTAATTAAAATTTTATTAATTAAAAAGAAAAAGGGGAAAAAGATAATTTTCTACACTTGCCAAATTGAGTTTTAAATGAAAAGGGAAGGAGTGAAATTTAAAATAATTAGGAAACTAAGGAAAAAGGGGGAAACATAAAGAGAAAGGGAAACATAAGGGAAAAGAAGAATGACTAACTTAGTAAGGTATCTTGCATTTAAGAACTTTCTAAATTGAACTCAACTAGTAAATTAGTAAGGGGGTAAGTCATTAAAATGCATAAGTGAATATGGGGACACCTAGGAGCGATTCTAGGAATTATTTTAGGTGGGTGAGGGAAATAGGAGTAATTAAATAATTAATGAAACTAATTTATGCTGCAACGAAGGGGATGGGGGACACATGTACGAGGAGGATTTATCTAAATTAAATTATTGAACAATAAATTAAATGGGAATTTGGGAAATAAGTGAATTAGAAATTATATATAAAGGAGGGAGCAGGAGAAGGATGGATCTCCGCTGTTATGTGTAACATTACGTTGGAGAATTTTAGACTTGACTGACTTAGCTTGTGGGAGTTGGGATACCTAGCTCGTTGAGGAGTGGTAGCTCAGCCTTTCAAGGTGAGTTGGGAGCTAGTTGTTCTCTGGTTCAGTGTGCTTGGCCCCTTTGCAGCTTAGGCAGCTAAGGGAGAAGAAGAGTACCCCTAGCATTGGCTGCGAGGTACCGATGAAGTCTCATCGGTCGGCAAGCGAGAGCTCCACAGAGTGTGCAGGACAACAACTTAGAGAGGACGACTTGGGATATAATACGCTTGTTTTGATTCTACATCGTAGATTATTATGAACTTACGCTTTCATTTATGTACTTTTAACTATGGAAATAAGGTGTTAGACTTGACATTTAATTGAAAACTTAAATTCCCCATAGCCTTAAGCTCGCTGCTTGACTTGATTCCATTGGCATTCGATCCTTGAATGTTGTGACTATCCTAATGGTTTTATTGACATGTTTTGAAGAGTTTTGATTATTACATCACCCTCATCCCTAGTTTGTCAGTCCACGCCCGAGCAGTTGGCCAAGAGATGAATCAACGGTCATCACTTCAGTGCACAACGACCTATAGATTCTAATGCCTTTCTTTTATGTCCTTGGATGATGATCGAAGGAAAGTTGTCAGCCATATACCTTGATATTTTTGTGTTGATTGATTTGTTGTTGAACGATTAGTCTCTACACCCTCTGGTGAATGAGTATCCTTGTGTTTTTGTTGATTCATATCCGAATGATTGATTTTATTACACCCAGATTTTGGAATTGTTTTACTATTGAAATAACCATTATAGGCGTCCAGAGTTGAATTCATTTTTGGGGGGGGTTGGATAAAAATTTCTCTGCATCCAGTTTTTATTTCGTTTGTACTGTTGAATTTAACCTCTTTTACCTACGTTTTAATATTATAGGATAGTAAAATTTTGGAGAGATTTATATAGGAATAATTCTTGTATTTACACATCGTTTTTTAGATGTTCGTTTGATATGTAATTTTGATAGTAAATTTTGTAATGTATTAACAACAATACTATGGTTATCCATATCTTGACTGGTAGCAATTCCTATATCTTGTTAGGTAGAAATACATTAATCTTGCTAGACCAACGATTTCTTCTATCAATGCTCGACAACGTTTGTCATTTCATTATACAATGAATTTAATACTTTCTGAGTGTGACTGCGAATGTTGCATATATATATTGGTTGTGATTTTGTTTTTGGCTAAGATTTGTTATAGATATAGTGAAATTCTATGATAACCACAACAAGTCTCCATTGATGTCTGACTACAAAATATTATGTTAAAACTCAGCTAAATTCATTACTTTTTTACCTGCATTTTTATATCTACTAAACCCTTACCTACATTTTTTTAATGTACCCAGATTGCCTGCGATTTCATATCAAATTATCTCATCTTTATCATTTAGTTTCTCTGCAATTTTTAGTATATATTGAATGCTAATTTACCCATATCCTTGGACAACAAAATAACTGCGTGTTGGTGTGTATGACAGTGAATTCCCATGGCAAATTTTTGATGGCGAATTTTATTTTATATTAGCTATTCTTATGGTTCTGTTTGTTTATTATATAATTCTGCATTCAATTGAATTTTATAGCTGCAAGTTCATGTACTTTGGTCAAAATGCATGCGCATGTGTTTCTTTCTATGACTTATGATGCAGACCCCCACCTCAGCAAGGTCCTGCGACCTCCCAGTCTCTGGATTGTTCTTCTTCTGAGCCAAAATAGCTCTTCGGGCTCCTGTTGGAACCTCTTGAACAAATCCATAGGTCCCTTTAATTCCTTGGCACATGCTTTGAGAAAACCTATGCGCGTGCTCAACTTTCAGCGCTCTTCTTTGTTCTGAACCAAAACACCTTTCGCGTTTCGGGGTTTCGTGACTCCTATCTATGAGCTCTCTCGAGCTCCTTGTCCCTTCCAACTTCTGGTCGCGGAAATGCCGAGAAGGGCTTAACGAATCTGGGTCCTCCCTTAGCCTCCAAATGCTTTCAGGTTTTCGCATTTCACAATTTTGTGATTCCGACTGCAACGATTCTAGGTCCTTCGATCTCTTGGACCCCAAAATACCGAAAAGAGCTAAACGAGCTTTGGCTCATACTATTCCTCTGAATACTTTTGGGATTTCACGATTTCACGAGTCGAGACTCCATGTCTCACGACTCCTTCACTCTTGAACTACCGGTTTTCGAGATGCCTAAAAGTGATTAACAACTTTGGCTCGTGCTATTCCTCTGAATTCTTTCAGGGTTTTGCGATTTGGGGAATCGTGATGCAAGTGTTCCCCCTATTCTTTTTATTTCGATTCCCCGGTTCACGAAATGTTGAAATATCTCCCTCTGAGAGATCAATGACCTAGTCCTCCTGGAACCAACAACTATGATCCCACCGGATTGACAGTTCGAAATATTTCGAGCCTTTCCCCGAAACCTTGACTTATTTCCATGTGTCCTCCTTGATGGATGGTCCTAGTCCTTTCAGCGATTTCTACAAAACGTTGACCAGTTGCCATGTGTCCTCCTTGATCAATGGTCTTCATCCTTTCATGAATTCTCCTTTCGTGATTTTCGCTTAGTCTTCTCCTTCATTTCTCCAATGCCAAAAACTCTAAAAGCCCTCGACCCCATTGGATCGACGGTCCACACTCATCCTGATCGATGGTATAGATCTGATCACGATTCTCCCTTTCGCAATTTTTGGAGACTCTTCACTCTCATTCTCTCAGTGTTTGAATCCCCGAAATGTGGGTCTCATCTACATTATAGGAATGTTGTTCCTCCTGAGCTTCTCAAACTTTCTCAATCTCTAAGGGTCTCAGCCCTCATCTTTTCCTTCAAAGGAAAACTTTACGCCCTCTTGGAAGCCTCCTGCTCAAGCACTCCTTCCTAAGCCTACAGAGTATTATGCAACCCTATGAGCGTCTTTTTTGTGACACTTCTCCTTCGTCTCAAAACCTGAAAGAGTTCTCTGGTGCACTCTAAGCACTCACTCAATGCCCTCCTAGCAGAGCTTTTACAGAATCTTCATACACTCTGTCTCTTCTCTNTGAATTTAACCTCTTTTACCTACGTTTTAATATTATAGGATAGTAAAATTTTGGAGAGATTTATATAGGAATAATTCTTGTATTTACACATCGTTTTTTAGATGTTCGTTTGATATGTAATTTTGATAGTAAATTTTGTAATGTATTAACAACAATACTATGGTTATCCATATCTTGACTGGTAGCAATTCCTATATCTTGTTAGGTAGAAATACATTAATCTTGCTAGACCAACGATTTCTTCTATCAATGCTCGACAACGTTTGTCATTTCATTATACAATGAATTTAATACTTTCTGAGTGTGACTGCGAATGTTGCATATATATATTGGTTGTGATTTTGTTTTTGGCTAAGATTTGTTATAGATATAGTGAAATTCTATGATAACCACAACAAGTCTCCATTGATGTCTGACTACAAAATATTATGTTAAAACTCAGCTAAATTCATTACTTTTTTACCTGCATTTTTATATCTACTAAACCCTTACCTACATTTTTTTAATGTACCCAGATTGCCTGCGATTTCATATCAAATTATCTCATCTTTATCATTTAGTTTCTCTGCAATTTTTAGTATATATTGAATGCTAATTTACCCATATCCTTGGACAACAAAATAACTGCGTGTTGGTGTGTATGACAGTGAATTCCCATGGCAAATTTTTGATGGCAAATTTTATTTTATATTAGCTATTATTATGGTTCTGTTTGTTTATTATATAATTCTGCATTCAATTGAATTTTATAGCTGCAAGTTCATGTACTTTGGTCAAAATGCATGCGCATGTGTTTCTTTCTATGACTTATGATGTAGACCCCCACCTCAGCAAGGTCCTGCGACCTCCCGGTCTCTAGATTGTTCTTCTTCTGAGCCAAAATAGCTCTTTGGGCTCCTGTTGGAACCTCTTGAACAAATCCATAGGTCCCTTTAATTCCTTGGCACATGCTTTGAGAAAACCTATGCACGTGCTCAACTTTCAGCGCTCTTCTTTGTTCTGAACCAAAACACCTTTCGCGTTTCAGGGTTTCATGACTCATATCTGTGAGCTCTCTCGAGCTCCTTGTCCCTTCCAACTTCTGGTCGCGGAAATGACGAGAAGGGCTTAACGAATCTGGGTCCTCCCTTAGCCTCCAAATGCTTTCAGGTTTTCACATTTCACGATTTTGTGATTCCGACTGCAACGATTCTAGGTCCTTCGATCTCTCGGACCCCAAAATACCGAAAAGAGCTAAACGAGCTTTGGCTCATACTATTCCTCTGAATTCTTTTGGGATTTCACGATTTCATGAGTCGAGACTCCATGTCTCATGACTCCTTCACTCTTGAACTACCGGTTTTCGAGATGCCTAAAAGTGCTTAACGACTTTGGCTCATGCTATTCCTCTGAATTCTTTCAGGGTTTTGCGATTCGGGGAATCGTGATGCAAGTGTTCCCCCTATTCTCTGTCTTTCGATTCCCCGGTTCACGAAATGTTGAAATATCTCCCTCTGAGAGATCAATGACCTAGTCCTCCTGGAACCAACGACTACGATCCCACCGGATTGACAGTTCGAAATATTTCGAGCCTTTCCCCGAAACCTTGACTTATTTCCATGTGTCCTCCTTGATGAATGGTCTTCATCCTTTCATGAATTCTCCTTTCGTGATTTTGTCTTAGTCTTCTCCTTCATTTCTCCAATGCCAAAAAATCTAAAAGCCCCCGACCCCATTGGATCGACGGTCCACACTCGTCCTGATCGATGGTATAGATCTGATCACGATTCTCCCTTTCGCAATTTTTGGAGACTCTTCACTCTCATTCTCTCANTTATGGTTCTGTTTGTTTATTATATAATTCTGCATTCAATTGAATTTTATAGCTGCAAGTTCATGTACTTTGGTCAAAATGCATGCGCATGTGTTTCTTTCTATGACTTATGATGCAGACCCCCACCTCAGCAAGGTCCTGCGACCTCCCAGTCTCTGGATTGTTCTTCTTCTGAGCCAAAATAGCTCTTCGGGCTCCTGTTGGAACCTCTTGAACAAATCCATAGGTCCCTTTAATTCCTTGGCACATGCTTTGAGAAAACCTATGCGCGTGCTCAACTTTCAGCGCTCTTCTTTGTTCTGAACCAAAACACCTTTCGCGTTTCGGGGTTTCGTGACTCCTATCTATGAGCTCTCTCGAGCTCCTTGTCCCTTCCAACTTCTGGTCGCGGAAATGCCGAGAAGGGCTTAACGAATCTGGGTCCTCCCTTAGCCTCCAAATGCTTTCAGGTTTTCGCATTTCACAATTTTGTGATTCCGACTGCAACGATTCTAGGTCCTTCGATCTCTTGGACCCCAAAATACCGAAAAGAGCTAAACGAGCTTTGGCTCATACTATTCCTCTGAATACTTTTGGGATTTCACGATTTCACGAGTCGAGACTCCATGTCTCACGACTCCTTCACTCTTGAACTACCGGTTTTCGAGATGCCTAAAAGTGATTAACAACTTTGGCTCGTGCTATTCCTCTGAATTCTTTCAGGGTTTTGCGATTTGGGGAATCGTGATGCAAGTGTTCCCCCTATTCTTTTTATTTCGATTCCCCGGTTCACGAAATGTTGAAATATCTCCCTCTGAGAGATCAATGACCTAGTCCTCCTGGAACCAACAACTATGATCCCACCGGATTGACAGTTCGAAATATTTCGAGCCTTTCCCCGAAACCTTGACTTATTTCCATGTGTCCTCCTTGATGGATGGTCCTAGTCCTTTCAGCGATTTCTACAAAACGTTGACCAGTTGCCATGTGTCCTCCTTGATCAATGGTCTTCATCCTTTCATGAATTCTCCTTTCGTGATTTTCGCTTAGTCTTCTCCTTCATTTCTCCAATGCCAAAAACTCTAAAAGCCCTCGACCCCATTGGATCGACGGTCCACACTCATCCTGATCGATGGTATAGATCTGATCACGATTCTCCCTTTCGCAATTTTTGGAGACTCTTCACTCTCATTCTCTCAGTGTTTGAATCCCCGAAATGTGGGTCTCATCTACATTATAGGAATGTTGTTCCTCCTGAGCTTCTCAAACTTTCTCAATCTCTAAGGGTCTCAGCCCTCATCTTTTCCTTCAAAGGAAAACTTTACGCCCTCTTGGAAGCCTCCTGCTCAAGCACTCCTTCCTAAGCCTACAGAGTATTATGCAACCCTATGAGCGTCTTTTTTGTGACACTTCTCCTTCGTCTCAAAACCTGAAAGAGTTCTCTGGTGCACTCTAAGCACTCACTCAATGCCCTCCTAGCAGAGCTTTTACAGAATCTTCATACACTCTGTCTCTTCTCTCTGTGCCTTCCCCTGCAAAGTTCATCCTCCAAGGTGTTCAACAACCTTGAGGTTCCTCGAGTCTGTGAATATTTCTGGTGTGCACTCCTTGCATGTTCTTTCTGACTTTGTAGAGCTCAGATGCGTACTTCTTGTGCTGGCTACAAAACTTCTAGTGTTCTATTGTGCACTCCTTTCACAGCCTAAAGAACCCAGATAGAAACTGACAAACTCACAAACAAATACTAAAATCTATCTATAACCTGTATCTACAACATACAAGTGACATTCAAATGCATAAACATACACAGACAATTCATGGGTAGGAAAAACTACTCTTTGTATTAATATCCAAATGTTTATACAAAATGTGTTTTTACAGAAACTGGACTGCTCCTGAGTCTCAGTTCTCTCCCTCGAGATTCTTCTACCTGAGAATTCTCTTATTCTCCGTCCCTCCTCTACTCCTCGAGAGACTCACTACAAAAGAGGAGTCTCTTGAGCTTATCCTCGTCCACCACCTCTGTGCTATCGCTATCTCAAAGCGGCTCCTAATCCTACGACTATATTACACAAAAGGAAGTTGCAAAACTGACTGATATGGACTTAGCTACAGGTAACCATTAAAGGAAACCTCAACCACTACCTGTACAAAGGCATGATCTAGTCTCTACTGCACTTTTGTCTTCTCAATGGGTAGATCTGCTCGATCTCCCTTGATGTCTTCATCTCCCATAGATTTAGCTTTCCACTCTATTGCAGACTCCAGTTCTGCAATCCCTTGTTCACTGACTTGTTTCTCAGTCACTTTTCCTTCTAACAGCTTGATTTTCATCTCTCCTTGTGTTGGCTCAAGTCCAAATTTTCCCAGCCACTCCTGGGGTTGGTATGTTCCTCTACCTTCTTCCAACATGGCTTGTTGGATGTGAAAACTTTTCACCATCACCCTCTTCTCTAGGGCTTCCAATTCTTGATACAGATCAACAAAGTCTATTTTTTCTGCCTCCTCCTCTTCTTCTTCTTCTTCTTCTTCTTCTTCTTCTGTAACTTCCAGTACTACAGTGATTTCCTGTCCAGCTTCCTGTCTGAAAATTTTGAGCCATTTTGTTGAATGTTCATCTTCTGCTTCTTGGGAAAATGTTAATGTCTTCTCCATTTCTTCCTCCATGACATTTTTTGTTGCTTGTGCTTCTACTGTTGCTGCATCTGCAACACATGCTCTAGCCTCAACTTGGTTTCTTGGTAGGAACACCTTGATTCCTCCAATGATCAGAGTTCTCTTATGATTATCTCTTTTCATCACTCCTTGTTGATTTGAACTCTCCTCTGAGTTCATGAGACTTTCAAAAAATCTGACCTCTTTTGCCTTGCCCACCTAGCAACTTGGCAATTTTCTGCTGCCCACCTGGCAGTTTATGAGATCATCTGCTCCCATCTCATTGCCCACTTGGAAATATGAAATTTCACCACTGCCCCATTGGCAGTATGCGATACCTTCCACTGATCTCTTTCCATTGCCCACCTGGAAACTTGAAAGTCCACTTCTGCCCACCTGACAGTTTATGAGATCCTCTGTTAACCTCATACCATTGCCCACTTGGCAATATGAATTCTCGTTGTCGTCCCCTTGACAGTATATGAGATCCTCCAGTGATCTCATTCCATTTCCCACCTGGCAATTCAAAAATTTATCCCTTCCCTCCTAGCATTTTATTATATTTGAAACTGATCCCTCTTCCTCACCGCTGAGGGTTTCTCCAACTTTTGGATCACAAATGCAAAATAGCTCTATGGCACTGAGGCTTTCAACATACCTTAGTCACATTTTCAATAGCCTTTTTTGTCTTTTGGCCAACAATTCCTTGACTAGCCACTTCACCCTCTTCTTTATGGGCCACTCATACACCCAACATGCTTCCGCACTCTGCTACATTATTAATGAAAGCAACTCCATTCTCATGCTTATCTCAGCGAGTTTCTTGTCAATCTCTACCTTGGTTTTCTACTGGTGGTATTCTCTTCCACCATGCTCATGGCCTTCAGTAGCCATTTCTATGTTTCACCTGCCCTCCTAGCAAGTGTATGGATCACTCTACATCTAACAGAATCTCCATGTCCTCCTACATCTTTCCTGGTTGTCTATCATTTTCTACACACCTTGCAACAATATTCACAGAGCATCATTGCTCTATCTCCTCCTTCATTTGTTGTATACAAATGAATATATTATTCTGATTCCACTTGATGCTACAAGAATTTATCCCACCGTCTCTCCTTTGTCTGTGAACAAAGTAACAATCTCCTCTTTCTCTTTTGTCTGAAATCTACAAACAAAAATCTTCTCTGATACAACTTGATGGTATCAGACTGTATCCCTTCACAGTCCTCCTTTTGTCTGCAATATACAAACAAAAAAATATTGGCTCTGATACCACTTGATGTAGACCCCCCACCTTAGAAGGGTCCTGCGACCTCTTGGTCTTTGGATCATTCTTCTTATGATCCGAAATAGCTCTTCTAGCTCTTGTTAGAACCCCTTGAACAAATCCATAGGTCCCTTTAATTCCCTGGCACAGGCTTTGAGAAAACCTCTACATGCGCTCAACTTCAGCGCTCTTCTCCATTCCGAACCAACAGACCTTTCATGTTTTAGGGTTTTGGGACTCCTGTCTATGAGCTCTCCCAGGCTCATTATCCCTTTCAACTCTCGGTCACCAAAATGTCAAGAAGGGATTAACGACTCTGGGTCCTCCCTTAGCCTCTGAGTGCTTTTGGGTTTTCGTGTTTCATGATTTTGTGATTCCGACAATAATGATTCTAGGTCCTTCAATCTCCTGGACCGCAAAATGATGAAAGGGGTTTAACAGGGTTTGGCTCATACTATTCCTCTGAATACTTTCAGGATTTCACGATTCTGCGAGTCGGGACTCCATGTATCATGACTCCTTCACTCTTGAACTCCCTATTGCCGAAATACCAAAAAGCAATTAACGGCTTTGGCTCATGCTATTCCTTCGAATGCTTTCAGGGTTTTGCGATTCAGGGAATCACGATGCAAGCATTCCCCCTGTTCACTATCTTTCGAATATTTGGTTCACAAAATGCCAAAATCTCTCCCTCTGAAAGATCAATGGCCTAATCCTCCTGGAACCAACGGCTACAATCCCACTAGATTGATGGCTTGAAATATTTCAAGCCTTTCCCTCAAACCTTGACCACTTTCCACGTGTCCTCCTTGATGGATGGTCCTGGTCCTTTCAACAATTTCTACGAAACATCGACCAGTTGCCACTTGTCCTTCTTGATGGAAGGTATTGGTCCTTTCAAGAATTCTCCTTTCGCTATTTTGGCCCGGTCTTCTCCTTCGTTTCCCCAGTGCCAAAAAATCTGAAAACCCTCGATCCCACTGGATCGACAGTCCACACTCGTCCTAATCGATGGTGAAGATTTGATCGTGATTATCCCTTTCACGATTTTTGGAGACTCTTCACTCTCGGTCTCCCAGTGTCTGAATCCCCAAAATGTGTGTCTCGTCTGTGTTATAGGAACATTGTTCCTCCTGAGCTTCTCAAACTTACTCAATATCTAAGGGACTCGGCCCTCGTATTTTCCTTCAAAGGGAAACTTGGTGCCCTCTTTGCAGCCTCCTACTCAAGCACTCCTTGCTGAGCCAACAAAGTATTCTGCAACCCTGTTAGCGTCCTTCCTATGAAAATTCTCCTTCTTATTAGAACCTGGAAGAGTTCTCTAGTGCACTCTATTGAATCACTCAATGCCCTCCTGGGAGAGCTTCTACAAAATCTTCAGAGATTTTGTCTCTTCTCTCTGTGCTGTCCCCTGCATAGTTCATCCTCCAAGGTGTTCAACAGCATTGAGGCTCCTACTTGACTCTGTGAATAGTTCTCGTGTGCACTCCTTACATGTTCTTTCTGACTCTGCAGAGCTCAGATGCACACTCCTTGCGCTAGCTACAAAACTTCCAGTGTTCTGTTGTGCACTCCTTGCACAGCCTAAAGAACCGAGATAAAAACTGAGAAATTCAAAAACAGATAGTGAAATCTATCTATAACCTGTATCTATAGCATACAAGTGACATTCAAATGCATAAACATACACAAACAATTCATGGGCAGGAAAAATTGCTCTTTGTATTAATCGCCAAATGTCTATAGAAATGTGTTTTTACAAAAACTGGACTGCTCCCGAGTCTCAGTTCTCTCCCTCGAGATTTCTCTACCTAAGAATTCTCCTATTATCACTCTCTCCTCTACTCATTGAGAGACTCGTTATAAAAGAGGAATCCCTTGAGGTTATCGTCATCCACCACCTCTGTGTTATCACTATCTCAGAGCGGCTTCTACTCCTATGGCTACATTACACAAAAGGAAGTCGCAGACCTGAATAATATGGACTTAGTTGTTGGAAACCATTAAAGGAAACCTCAACCACTACCTGTACAAAGGCATGATCTGGTCTCTATCAGCCTTACAACATTAAATTCAAATTCAAATTTTGAAAAATGATAGGGCTATGCCTCTCCCTTTCATGAATGTGCACTGGATGTGTTGGCTAGCTAGCACTTATGCTGAGTTGGAATGATGCTCATGCATCAACTTACATCACAACCTTCATAATGCTATAGGCACAACAATTCTGGATGGCGTTTCATTATTGAAGACATTAGCATATTGACAATGATTAATATGTATTATTTAATGATTTTATTAATCAGATACTGAGTTGGTATACGAAGCGATTTAATAAACATATATGATTTTGATTGATAGTCGTTGAGTGTTGCCATTATTGGACAACGTTAAATAATTTTCGATTAA
>JZKD02S1897456.1:0-10909 GCA_000966675.3 Picea glauca
AACCAATATGTCGCCCGACGTTTCTTGTTACGGATTCCAATTCACATATATTTCATATGGTACATTGTATTATTTGGAAAGGGGGCGGGCCGGGGCTTAGCCCCGACCCATAGTTTAAAACATACATATAAACATATGTTGTAACTGTTGTATATTATATGGCGCGCGATTTATAATCGCATACATTTATGCTATGGTTTGAACATTATAATAACCATGCGCGCGGGGTAACATAACCAATGGTTAATGCGTATAACCCGTGGGTTGACCGGTGGCGCGAGAGTTATACAACGACCTAACCAATTCGTTTAGCCCTTGGTTCCATGCGCCATGTGCCCGGACACCGAGGCGGTTAGGGGTTGGCGCGCCCTTAACCGTCCTATGGTTTGTACCGGTGCGCGGTTGCATACGGGACTGAGTTTTTACACTTAAATGAGCGTGTGAGCCAGGTTTGCTCAAGGGGGAGTACAATTTGTAGAACCAGAGACAGCAAGCTGGAGAAGGAAGCTTCAAGGAGGCATATATTTCTCATTTTTCAACCGTTTCAGGTGCCGAAAGAGCCCAGACAGGGGTTTTGGGACGCTGGGAAGCCATTGGAGCAGTCGATTTGCTATTTTGAGCATTGTAAGGCATGTTTTTGAGCACTTTGAGAAATTTAATAATAATGATCCATTGGAAGCTGGACCAGGAGATGTAGCACGGAGAGGGGTGAACTCCTTTATCAAGTTGTTGTGTTTATGTGCTGATGTTCAATGTTTATGCTGCTGTCTATGAGTATTTTGCATAAGTAATCCTAAATTTATGTGTTGCAAATTGATCATGTTGCTTTAAACAAATAGCATTTAACTTGCAATAATTATTCAAGTTTTTAAAGTCTTCTTCATTTTTAGATCACTAGGAAATCGAATAACCCTATGAGATATGGGGGGAAAATGTCTAGAGGACAACCCGAGGGCATTAAGCCAACTCATTGCTAAAATAATGTTTCTTAAGATAGGATGACTAGGCCTGGTAGGGCGGAGTTATTACCTAAGTTTTAGACAAAATTAAAAAAACAAGAGAATGAAGGGACTTAGGCACACTAAGTAGATTATGGTTGTTAACTTAATTAACATCCCAACAATGTAGCTAAATATTTTTATCTTATTTAAACAAATAAATTTAACTAAACATAATGAGGAAAATGTTGAAAATAAAGAAGAGAAAGTAAAGTTGGTTTATTTCTCTTTTCATTTTGGTTCTTAATTAGACTACTTCACTATTAAAAGTTGGAAATGGAAAGTAAAAACAAAAGTAAAACATATCAATTCCCTTCCCAAGTGCACACACAAGAAAGAACAAGCAATTATAATTTATTTCTCGATTCTTTTTATGTTCCAGTAAGGAAAGAAAGAATGTTGTAGTAACAATATTTAAACTAAGTGAGATTTAGGCTATCTAACTAAAATGCTATCAAGACTTCCAAGAAGAGAGAAAACAATCATCACATCCAAATCAAACTTAGGAAAGTGGGTGTTAGGTCTAGTTACATATTTGTGATTGCTAAATCCTCCCATAAAATATAGAAACGATGATTTCATAATCTCCACATATACATGTACACACAATTGAAATAAGTAAACTAAAGCAAGTGTAAATATAATCAAGTTATGAAAAATGTCAATTGTCCTAAGTAAGAAAGTTATTCCTACTTCATACATTAACTTGAAGCCTTGAAGCCTTCCTTTGACATGGAGATTTGGGAAGAGGAACCGTTAAAGTGAGAAGATAGAAGCTTTATAACCATTTTGAAACATAGTTTTCTATCCTAAAAATTGAGAGGGAAGACTCAAACTAGCGAGCAAGAGTAATGTACAACAACTATAACATCTCTTTGAACAAAAAGATGAGAAAAACACGAAACTAAAGTAACATCCCAAGAGCATGTGCAGGCTAATGCACCATAAGTAAATTTACATAGTGTTTTTAGAGACAAGATAGTCCAATGATCTAAGAGTCCAAGGTAAAACACAAGAAGGAGTGGCATATTTATATGTCACTACTGGTTAGGAGCAATTGCATCACCAATCCATAAATTCCTCTTTTGATCTTCAAAATGTAGGTTTTGTCCTTCACATTGCATGGGCTAGAGAGTAAATCACTAGTGCTTACTAAAAAAGGCCCTCTATAACATAGGTGAGATGAACATACATAGAGACTATGGGATATAGGTTGCACTAAGGTGAGAATCAACCATGGTAAACAAGGGACAAACAAAATAATAAAGGAGGATTCAAAATTAATTGTTTTTTTTTAAACAAAAAAAGGAGTGCACCCACAAAAATGGGGTGTGCTTATGGTCCAATTGTGATATTCCAATAACTTGGACCCATTTGGGATGCAATGAATGCAACACTACAACAAAAGTGCCCTAGTTAGCTAAAGAAAATCCTAATTAGAGGGGAAATCTGGCCAAATATAATCAATTGCAAGACACATGGGGAAAGATCAAGGGAAAATATAAGGACACCCTCTTATGGTGCTAATGTTAATCAAATGAGGATCGAGACTAGGTCAAAAATCCCCAAATACTTCGTTCAGGCCATAGTAAGGGATGTTTAGAGGGATGACTTCAATATTTGTGATTGTACTAGAAAAGTGTGTAGAGTAATCCCTCATGTTGTCATAGGGAAATATGTGTATATAAAGTGTAAAGTGCAAATTTTATACACTACAAAACAACGACTTTATTGCATGGAGAGAAGTTAGGTGCACTCTACAACCTAGCATGGATGAGAGGAGTAACGTAATGTAATGCTAGTAAACTAAAACAAAAGAAAAGTTAGGGTTTGTCACATAAAATCACTGACAATAATAATAACCAACCTAGATCCACTTTAGCCTTAAATCTATTAAGCACCAAGAGGGATAAAAAAGAAATGGAATAGTAAATTTTTCCGTGCTTAAAAGATGAGGTTAAAATTACTCTAGGTTGTTTTATTTTATGTCATGTGTTTTTGTATTCCTTTTTATTACTATGGATTTTTTTTAAATGTAACTTTTTCATTCATTTTAGTTTATTAGGATTACTTTATTTTACACATCTCATCCATATTAGATTGTAAACTACCATTTACTTTGCACTTAAGATATTAAGTAGACTTAAATGTTATTACTTTTATATTATTATTATTGTATTTTTTTATTTTTTTTCCACTGACGTATGCTACGTCATCGTTACGTTACATTACACATATAATCCACACTTGGCTATAAAACACACCTCACTTATCTTGATACAATAAAATAATAGCTCAACATAGAGCCATCTTAACCTTCAATGTCCCACAAACAAGAGGGTCTCATACACCAATTTGGTGTTTGGCTTCGCCGTGACCTTAAAATTAGATTATTATTATTATAAAAACTAATAAGTTTATGCAATGATTTATTGTTTATCCTTCTCGATTTTTAATAGATTCAACATTAAAATGAATATATACTAGTTTAAATAATTATAATTCATTGAAGAATATAACTTGATTCACACAATTAATTGAACACATAGTTGCAAATTTTTTATATAATCATATAATCTATTTGTGGAGTATTTATTGTTGCAAAGCTTAGGATTATGGTATAACCTAAGTTCTTATATGGAAAATGCACAAAGTTCAAACCCCTCTCTCTCCCTATTAAAAGGGATATTTGTACCATATTAATGTGGAATTGGGGTTAACAATGAAAAATGTTCTTACCATATTAATGTGGAATTGTGGAATTAGGGTTAACAATGAAAAATGTCTTACGTAGAAGAGGTAGAAAGTTCAAATCTCTCTCTTTCCATATTAAAATGGATTTTTGTACCATGTTAATGTGAAATTAAGGATGATAGCATAATATGATTTATTATTTTTCAATATATGTTTTCCTAAGGAATAGTACTTTACTTTACTTCCTTACTCTCTAATAGAAAGACTTACATGTCAAAGTCAATTTTTGAATTGAGAATTTTTTGTTGTAAATAATGCCTTATATGCCGTTTTTATGTCACAACTGTTATGCATGGAGGATTCTTCACAACATTGCCCAACAACAATGTTAATACATCATCTAATTTGTGGAACTTAGGATGGTTTTAGATTCAAGTTCATTCGACAACCTTATGTGCAAAATTCATGCTGTCATTTGTGCTTCACCAATAAAACTTAGAACGAATGTAATCACCGAAACAAAACAAAAAAAATGACAATACACAACAACGTAGATCCATCTTTAACTCTGGATTTGTCATGTGCCAAGAGGGATCAAATCTCTCAAGCTGCAAACCTTTCCTCAAGTTTTTTTGCATTTAATTTATTTTTTCACCTCAAAGGACTTATCCTTTTCGATAGAGAATGGATCAAGAGTTAAGATAGATTAATGTTAGTTCTTTATATATATATATATATATATGCATGCCACGTGTCAAATCCATTTTGAGTATGGAAATAATTACACATCTCCCTCATACTAAGTAGCACATCATAGAGAATTTTTTTTGGGCGAACAAGACTGGAGCAATTGCAAGCTAGGGTTTGGTAGACACGGCCGCAATAGAGGACAACATGAGAGGGGGGTGGTAATGGAACCCCCTCATACAAGCAGGTAGTAGTAGACAGAGGGAAAGGCCCGCGAGGCGTAGTTTTCAAGGCACCAATGATAAGCACCTTGAGATCAGAAACAAAAAAGAGTTAGGAAAGTAACCAAAGGAAAGGCGACGACATGGAGGAAGAAACCAGAGAACCTTATAATGTTGCGCAAGAAACAACGAGCCCTAATGGGGCTGAAGGGCGCAACCCATGTAAACCAAAGACAACAATGATACCCAAGGTAATACTAGACAATCCGCAAACACAACTCTACAGGGACCAGATGAAGATGCATGCGCTAATCTGCAAGTTTATGGGGTTGTGGCCAACAGAAAGAACGTTGCACAACTAGATTAAATATCAATGGAAGCCAAGTGGCGAAGTCGATCTCCACCTGGGCTTAAAAGGTTTCTTTACAATAGCTTTTATGAACCTGGAAAATAGGGATAAGATCTTTGAAGGGGGGCATACTTCCACACCTCAGCAGGACTGTACATGCGACCATGGAAGGAAAACTTCTCCCCAGAAAAAGAAACCTTAAAAAATGTGCCTGTATGGTTGAGACTTTACTCTTTGTCGTTAGATTATTGGTTACCCTCCACCTTTGAAGCAATAGGGAACAAACTGGGAAAATACGTGAAGACATCAGAAGCAACCCTAAAAGGATGGTACACCTCCTACGCAAGAATTTGCATAGAGATGGATGTGTCGGGGGCACTCCCAAAAGCCATAAGCCTGGAATTCAGGGACGAGGAATGGATACAAAACATTGACTACGAGCAGATCCCCTTCATATTCCATAGATGCCATGAACATGGGCACCTAATTAGAGAATGCCCGCTCATAAAAAAAAAAAAGTGGAGAACACCAAACTACAACAGGACGAAGATGGGTTTATAAAACCAAACCACAGAAATAGAGCTAACAAGAAACAAAGTAAAACCCCAATAAGGAGAAACTTAGAGGCCAGGAATAAAGCAGAAGGACGGGACAAGATTAACAGAGAGGAGGAAGGAGGAAAGGGAAAAACAAAAGCTAAAGAAGCTAGGGAACAAGCTACCAATGAGGATATAGATAGCCCAAGAAAGGGGATGGGACAGGGGGGTAGTGCAACTACTATGGACGGAGAAACCAGAGATACCCCCACCCCCATGAAGGAGGCAGACAGAGATGTGGAAATGACTCCAAGCAAGGTAGGAACAGAAGAACCTGATCTCAGAGACATCATGGAAAGGGAAGGGATCGACCTTCTGAACATATTGGAGCAATGGAAAAGGCAAGGCGTTGACAATGTACCAATATGTTNAGACATCATGGAAAGGGAAGGGATCGACCTTCTGAACATATTGGAGCAATGGAAAAGGCAAGGCGTTGACAATGTACCCGTGGACAAGCTAGATTGCATCCAAGACCTATTTCTCCTAAGGGAGGAAGCCAAATCTAGAGGGCTTAAGCGCACACACAGGGAGATAGGACACCTAGAAGTCAAAGCAGGCGAAGGACAATCGCAACTCTCACCCCAACAGACGAGAAGGAAAAAAGGCAGGAAATCAAACATCGTAGCTCTCCAGGAACTAGGAGCTCTACTGATAAACTCAGGTAAGATAAAAAAATCTCTTTCCCAACTCCCCCCCACATGTTTAAATGAAGATTATAACATGGAATATAAGAGGCCTAAACAACCCATGAAAGTAGAGAATTCTTAGAAATCGACTTAGGAAAGAATAACCAAACCTTTGTTTCATCCAAGAGACAAAATGCAGTGTAGATAGAATGGAAACAATCGGGAGAAAACATTGGAGCAAGTACAAGATGGTGGTTGTCGAAGGACAACATATGGCAGGAGGGATCCTCACATTGTGAAACTCACAAGTGATGAACCTAATAGCATCCAAGGCTACCATGAACACATTGTTGGTTAACATGCAAATCATTGGGAATACAGAGATGTTCCTATGCACTAACATGTATGGACCCCAGATACTAGAGGAAAAGAGAAGAATGCTTCTAGACCTAGAAGACCTAAAAACCTACTCCAACAACCTCCACTGGATCCTAGCAGGAGACTTCAACATCATCACATCACTTGCAGAAAAAAAAAGGAGGCACCATGAGGTTGGATAGAGATGCGGAAGATTTCTCAACATTCATAGACACAACGAAGATGGTGGACATCAGAACCAATAACAAACACTTCACTTGGAACAATAAATGGATAAATCAACATCAGGTTGYKWCAAGATTAGACAAATTCTTGGTGTTGGAAACCATCATTAYRCAGAGGTTAACTTTAGATTGCAACATCCTTCCCTGGGGAGGTTCTGATCACTGGCCAGTCCAACTGGAAGCAGACTTCCCAACCACCCCGAAGAATAGACCRTTTAGATTTGAGAAATTATKGATTGAACACCCCACCTTTAAGGATAACATCAACCAGTGGTGGCGGGAGGAACAACCAGAGCAAGGTACACGGATGTTCAAACTCTATAAGAAACTAAAGTACATCAAATATAAGCTCAGGGAGTGGAACAAGGAAATCTTTGGCAACATAAACCAAGAGAAGAAAAATATTGAAGACAATGAGAAAACTCCAGGAAGTTTGCATAGCGGAGGGCTACACAGAGGAACGAAAAAAGGAAGAGATCCAAATGACCCAGGAATGGGAAGGAAGATGCCAACAGGAAGAAATTCTATGGCGCCAAAAATCTTGAATCAGATGGCTAAAGGAAGGAGAGAGGAACACCAAGTTTTTCCATAGAACAACCATTGCCAAAAGAGCCCACAACAAAATCCTGAAAATCAAGGATCAGGATAGGATCGAGCGAGAATCCCACAAGGAGATAGAGAATACCTTGGTAAGCCACTTCCATGGGATAGCCCAAGAACCCAACAAAGATCGAACATAGGCCATTCAGAGGATTACACAACACATCCCCAGAATAATCACTGAGGAACATAATAACAACCTAAACAAACCCATAGCTAAGGAGGAAATTGATCAAGTAATCCAGGAGATGCCCAACGGGAAAGCCCCAAGCCCAGATGGTTTCACAGTGGAATTCTTCAAAGCCTGTTGGGAAGTGGTAAAAAATGATGTGTATAGGGTGGTGGAGGACTCTAGATGGTCAACCTCCATCCTAAAAGCGTTAAATGCCACAATGATTACTCTAATCCCCAAAGAACATGAAGCAAGGACCCCTGATCGATACAGACCCATATCATTATGCAATGTGGTTTACAAGATAATCTCTAAAGTCATAGCCAATAGTTTGAAACCCCTCCTACCCACACTGATTTCACAAGAACCAGCGGGTTTTTTGGAAGGTCGACAAATCATCGACAACATCATCCATGCTCATGAGCTAATTCACACCCTGAAAATCCAGAGGAGAGGGGGGATGATAATACAACTAGACCTAGCAAAAGTCTATGACAAAATCAACTGGCACTACATGGTTAAGACTCTGGAAGCTTTTGGTTTCTCCCAACACTGGATCAGATGGATTATCAGCCTAGTCTCAATGACAAGTTTCTCGCTCCTGATAAATGGAGCCCCAGCCAAGCCCTTCTGGCCTACTAGAGGCATTAGACAAGGAGACCTGCTATCCCCCTTCCCGTTCATCTTGATGATGGAAGGTCTTAGTCGAAGCATTAAAAGCGCAACAACAACAGGAGAAATTACAGGTTTCAAACCTTTCGAAAAATGCTCTACTTCCACACACCAACAGTTTGTGGATGATACCTTGCTCCATGGCATACCCACGGTCAGACAAGCAAAAAATTTCAAAAGGATCTTAGAAGAGTTTGGGGAACCCTTGGGAGCCGAGATCAACCATTCCAAATCGATGATCTACTTTTTCAACACCAACCCTGCTATCCAATGAAACCTAGCAAATATTTTGGGTTTTGAGCGCAAAACTCTCCCAACTAAATACTTGGGCATCCCCTTGATGGATAGAGTTTACAAAATGGCAACCTGGGAATGAGTTATCAACAAGGTACATGAGAGGGTGAAAAACTAGACATACACATCCCTCAACCTAGTGGGGAGACTAGTACTGACCAAGACGGTTCTGCAAGCAATTCCAACCTACATGATGTTAGTATTTCCCGCCCCCAAAGGGATACTACAAAAAATAAGGACCATTCAAAGGGACTTCCTATGGCGAGGAGCGAAAACTAAGAAAAAATGGCCCCTGGTGGCTTGGGAGAAGGTTNGCAACCATCAATAGCTGGCATGAGAGTTATAGCGAAAATGAAGAGGTGAATCTATGCTGGACTCTCATTACGGGGATGATCATATGGACAATATGGAAAGAAAGGAACTGATGCATCTTCAAGAATGAAAGCCTTCCGGAAAGGAAAATCAAAGAAAAAATAATCTCCATGACAAGAGAAACAGTGCAGAGCTACAACTACAAGAATGGGAATGCACAACTTGCAGGATGAGACTCTAGAGTCCTAGAAGATTTTCACCTAAAAGACAGGTGCAACTGTACACAAACAGGGCAACGAACACCGCAACTCCAACTAGGTGAGCGCAATTGGAACCCCCCTCTAGCAGGATCACTCAAGTTGAATTTCGACGGGGCGACAAAAGGAAACCCATGCATGATAGGAATGGGTGGGGTTATCAGGGATAGTGGCGGCAACATAATCTGGTTGTACGCCGACAGTACGGGAAAGTCAACTAACAACGCCGCGGAATTCGGAGCCCTGGAGATCGGACTCAAGATCCTAAGCCGAGAAAGGATGACAAACACAATCGTGGAAGGGGACTCCACCCTGGTAATCAACACAATGAAGAGACTCCAAAATGGCACCAGAGTGGGCAAGGTTCAGAGACACTGGCGCTTGGCACACTCCCTGCAAAATCCAGGAGCATCTGCAAAAGATGAACACAGTGGAGTTGCATTGGGTACGCAGGTTAGCGAATGGCCTGGCAGATAGAATTGCCAATGAAGGGGTCAGCAAGGAAGAATCAGAGTTAGACACCACCTGGAGCAACATCCCAAACGGTCAATTCATAATAGACTACACACAACTAGCGACAAAAGACCGTGACGGAAGCTTAAGTACAGAAGGTCACATCGAGAGGAGTGGTGCAAAGCCAATAGGCGGGCACGACGAATGATCCGTAGGATCTTTTAATGACTATGGTTGAGTTTTAATTTTGCATGTGTTAATTAACCATTTGAGAAACTTAATGAAAGAATGAGGAAAGAAGAGGAATTATGGCAACCATATACACATATGCAGATCTGAAATGAAGTAATAAACAATAAACCATAACACGAGGATTGATAACGGAGTTCAGCACAACTTTGCCTACGTCTCCGGGCCTTTGTCTTTGTGGGGGAGGCTTCTTTATTTATGTTCAAAAGCTCAAAAGTACATCGCAACAGTGCCAATTGGCTACAAGACTGATCTGGTCATGTTCTTCCAGATCTCAAGAACCCATCAAAGAAAACGACACGCAAAACGGATGTCCGGAGCTCCCAGAAATGGCCCACAAGCGTCTGCTCCTCAATAGCTTCCCTGCATAAAAATGGCTTTGGCTTGACTTCCCTCCAACATAACTCTGCTATGACTGTCCTCCATGGCCTCAAACAGGCCTGGTTTTTATAGATATGAAGTTGGTTGTCCATCCCCAACTTCCTCCCAAAATCTGGGCTCCAAAAATGTCCAATATCTCCCAAAAATGGGCCAAATCCACCATTAACAGGCATAAAATCATTGAAAATCCCAAACTTTATAACAAAAACCCACTGTATTGTTTAATTTTGGGAATTAGCCCCTAAGCCTGGGTGTGCGCCCCCTATTCGCGGTCACATGCACTTAATAAGGCCAAGTGCCAACCTAAAGGGTTGAGCGCTGGCCCATACCCGGCGCTAGCTCCTGGTCGTGGGGCGCTTGCATAGGTCCACGGCTATCAATATATATAAACCCCGCGCCCAAATTCGGTGAATGGCTCTCGGTTCTATCGGGCGGTGGATAAGACCGAATCCCCAAGGAAATGGGCTAGTCTCCATGCTTCCGCGCCTATTGGCTCCTGGTTCTTGTGGGTGGTCACGGCGGATGCTAATTGTCGAGGGCTGGGATTTAGCCCCAGCCCTTTCCCCTATCGAATATCGTTACAACTCAATTCAAATAAATTGTTTAACATATAGTTAATAAGAACCACTAGTGGAGCGGGCAGTTAGCCTGGTCCTGCCAGTCCATTGCGCGGAGGAGAGGTCGGGGGTTCGACCCCGGTGAAGACCATATAATTTTATACAAACCACGAACCAACCACAGGG
>JZKD02S1897456.1:37506-53733 GCA_000966675.3 Picea glauca
TCCTGCAATAAAACCAGACAATTCCAATCATATTTAGAATCTATGTAATCTAATCTCCAACAATCAACGCTAAAGGGTATATTATTCATTTTCTATTCTATTTACTTCTAAATAATCCGAAAAGTCAATCAAAATGATATCATGAAATGTGGGAAAAAGGAAGATATTTATACCTTTTTCATAACCTAACAAAGGTATCAACCACCCACCAATGGTGGGTCAAGCTCTCAACTTGCATACAACAACCTCCCAAATAATAGCTCTTATAACTCAAATGGAAACCAATATCCTTCATACAAATATAACCAACCTCTTACCTTAAATGATCCATTTTCCCACGAAGGACTAGATGTCGAGACTCAATTAACCTACATACACTTCTTGCATATACCCCTAGCACTACACATTGCAACTTTGTGGCTCCCTATCGTCATGGTTGAATTACCTAAATTTAGTGGGGCTTTGAGTAAAGGCTTGATGGCTCGCATTGAATCCTTTTCCCTCAACTAAATATAGTTCATACCCAAATATTTACATGGCTATTAAGATATTCACTCTTTTATCAGTGACACCCTTCAATGGTTCTATCTCCTTCATAAAGCTTTTATTTACAACTTCCAACGACTAATAGATCAATTGATTAAATTTTACAACATGTCCAAGCATGATGACTTGGCCCTTATCACCCTCTTCAACATTGAACAAACCAAGAAAAAACCCATTGCAATCTTCATCCGTGGATGGAGAAGATTTGTTCATGACTCGTTGGTTAGCTTCATTGGCCACCAATTATTACATGTGTTCGATAATGCTATTCATTATGACATCAATGTCAAACTTTACAAAGACAACCCTTAGACACATGAGGATGACATCAACCTATCTCTAAGGATGAAATCAACACTCGTTACAGCCTTGATCTATAAAATAAAACCTCAACAAACTTGATGGCCAAAACCAACTCGATCTAACAAAAAGGCCATGAATGATGGCATTATTGAAATAACTCAGTCTAATGATAATATTGAAACTAAGGTCATTCACCTCGCTAAAAATAAAAATAATGATAAGCCTAATGCATCCATCTCTAACACTAACATGGTGTCATTATCACAAATGTCACACCTAGAACTCTAAGGATTGCCACACTTAAAAGAAAAAGGATGTTGAATGCAATTGTATTCTTGTTGCTAACAAAAAGTTATCATAATGGAATCCAATGCCAATCTACTAATATACCAAAATCATATGCCTAAACATCAAACTAGTAAAAGGTTCCCAAAAAAAAGCCTCTACCTAAAACTGTTGATTCCATTGACAATAAAGATGAAGAAGAACCCAAACCCAAACTTTTGAAGAATAAGAGGGACTCCTTTAACCAATCTTCCATGATACAATCAACTTGTTGATGTTTTGGTAGCTGTGGGAGAAACTTTCCCTCCTAGATGACCTTTCTTAGATGAGAAGAAGATTCCAGAAGCAAGAGAACCATTGAACGGATGTGGAAATACCCAAGAAGAGAAGTCAACCCATTTAGGAGGACAAGAAGACTATAAATTGGAGGCGCCTTGGCTCATTTTTAACACACACTCACACTCTTTCATCTACACATAAGCAAGGCACAAGTATGAGGAAGGTGACGCAACAACTACAGTGGAAAATATTCTTCTTGTTCAGTCTTTCTGGTATTTCTCTCTTGTGTGTTACTCTTGGTAAAGGTGCGCTACCTTAGTATTGTGTTGTTGCTGTAGCTGGGGTAGTATTTCTGGTTGTACTTTGAGTTATCCTTTGTGCTAGGTTTTATATGTTGGTTCATGATTGGACTTGCTTTGCGAACGAAATCTATCTAAGAAAGGTTGTTGGGTTTTTCCCCCATTTGGGGTTTTCCAGGATAAATCTATTGTATTCCTTTGTCTCTTGTTTATGTTGTTATTGCTTAGTACATGATATATAAGCTAATGTTAAAGAAGTAAAAGAACACCGTTAATCCTAATGCTATGTAAATAAATAAAATCTAACATGCTATCAGAGTTGGTTACTTTCATAACAATTTGACCACTATAAGGAAGATCGTTTGCAACAATACCTTGTCGTTGCACCATAATATCTTTGTCAAGCTCGTTGAGCATTAGTTCCAAAGGTGTTGGGAATTTTATTTACACAAAGTAGTGTTCCCTACCCTAGCGCACCCCCTACGACTCTTAGTTTGCAGTTTGGTGAAGTTTGAAAAATCAAAGTTTTTTCAGAGCTAGGGTTTCTACCAATGAAAATGTCAACCAGTGTGAGAGTTGAAGATAGATTGGATGGAGCAGATAACTTCATATCCTGGAAGCACAAAGTACTTTTAATTCTAGAGGAGAATGAGTTATTGGACCATGTCAAGTAGGTGCTTCCAGAACTAGAAGAAGAAGATGCTAAATCAAAGTTCAAGAACAATGAGGTCAAGGCCAATAAAGGATCATCTGATACCTAATGTATCAGAACTAAAGACACGGAAGGAAATGTTTGATGCCCTAACGAGACTTTATGAAAGTAAGAATACCAGTCGAAATCTTACTCTAAGGCATCAACTAAAAAACGTGACAATGAACAAGTCAGAAACAATAGCCAACTATTTTATGAGGATCTCGCAGATCAAGGACTAGTTAGAAGCCATTGGAGACCCAATAGAATACATTGAACTTGTGACTACCGCAATCAATGGATTCCCTCCTTTTGGGATCCATTTGTTCAAGGTATTTGTGCCAGAAGAAAATTTCCCAAGTTCAACAAGCTATGGGCAGATTGCACCTAAGAGGAATACAGGTTGATATCCAAGTCACAGAAGACTAATGATGATGAAAATCAAGCACTTACTTTCCAAGTGAAGAAGAAAAAGGAAAGGGAAGAAGGTGACCCGAAGAAGTCTAAGAGACAATGTCACATGAAGGATGCGTCAAATATCATATGCCACACCTGCAAGAAGATCAGACATTATGCTGCACAATGCCATCATAAACATGAAAATGGAAAGAAGAAGAAACAACATGCCCATAAAACAAACGTTGAAGAGCACAAGTCAAAGGATGAAGAATTTATATTTGTTTTATCACTCCCAGGAACCATCACTCAAGGGAGTGATCCTTGGCTCATAGATAGCGGTGCTTCCAAGCACATGACTAGATCCAGAAATTGTCTTTTAAATCTAACAAAAAATAGCTCATCCCTTCAAGTGGAGCTTGGGGATGATTCCAAGCATACAATCAAAGGCGTTGGAGAAGCCTCCCTACAACTTAACTCAAGTAACAATCTTTTAATTAAGGATATTTTGTTTATACAAGGCTTGAAGAAGGATCTACTTTCCATCTTTGCTTTAGAAGATAAAGGATTTAAGGTAGCTTTTGTGGATGGCCAAGTTATTTTATGGCCTAAGAATTCAAGCATTGATAAATCTACTATGATTGGTGTCCAGAGGGAGGACTATATCAATTGAAGGGACACCAAGAACAAGCCCTTATACACAACATTGTTAGCTCAATTGAGCTATGGCACCGAAGACTTGCTCACATAAACTATAGAGAACTATCAGTGTTGAGCAAGATGGTTATAGGTCTACCCGACATTCAAGTAGAATGTGATGGTGTATGCAAAGGTTGCGCACTTTGCGAGAATGTCAAGGGAAGCTTTACAAGCAATGACAGTAGGTCCAAGGGAATCTTGGACATCATACACTCCAATGTATGTAAACATATGATGATGCCATACTTAGCAAACTTTGTATACTATGTCTTATTCATAGATGACTATTCTTRAAAGACATAGATCCACTTCTTGAAAGCAAAATATGAAGTCTTCAACAAKTTTCAAGAATTCAAGGATTTAGTTGAAAATCTCTCTAAAATGAAGATTAAAGTCTTGAGATCTGATAATGGAGGTGAGTACACCTCAAAGGAGTTTAAAGAMTTTTGCAGAGAAGTAAGGATTAAGAGCRAGCTAACAACTCCCTACAAYCCCCAACAGAATGGGGTTGTAGAAAGAAAGAACAAATCTATTGTAGAAACAACGAAAGCGATGAACCATGACTAGGTCCTACCCATGCACTTATGGGCAGAAGCMTCCAGTACATTTGTGTATGTCCATAATAGAAGTCCTCGCAAGATATTKGGGAACAAGACACTTGAACATGTGTTCATTGGAAAGAAACCAGAAATCARTCACTTGAGGATTTTTGGTTGTCAAGTGTTTATACATGTTCTAAAGGAAAAGAGAACAAAGTTGGAACCTTTAGGAAAGAAGGGAACATTMGTTGGATACAGTGAGACTTTGAAGGCTTACAAAATATACATTCTTGGGTAGAGACAGATCGAGATCAGCCGGGATGTAACATTTGATGAAGATGAAGCCTTTAGAATATCAAGGGAGTCTCACATGGATGGGACGGAGAGGAGAAGGAGGCTCCAAGGGAAGCAATCATGGAAGACTCTACACCAGAGGAACCCATTCTAGAAATTCAAAATGAGATGGTAGAGTCAAAGAGACCTGTAGATCCACCTAGAGAAGTTGCAGTCAACAAGAAGAGACCAGCTTGGCTCTAGAACACCTTGCAGGAAGACAAAGGACATGCAACTCCCAAAGGCTCTTTTAGAGAGAGTAAGAGACCACATAAGTTTTCCAGCTATGTGGCACTGATGAGAAGCATCATTGATTCAGAGCCTTCCACCTTTAAAGAAGCTGTTGAAAAACGAGAATAGAAGGATGCCATGATGGAGGAGTATCAATCCTTCTTGAAGAATGATGTGTGGGAGGTGGTTCCGAGACTAGAAGATACGTCAGTAGTGACTTACAAATGGATCTACAAGATCAAGCATGCTGCGGATGACAACATAGATAAGTACAAAGTGAGATTTGTGGCTAGAGGATTCTCCCAAAGAGAGGGAGAAGACTATGATGAGACATTTGCTCCAGTAGCAAAGTACACTTCCATTAGATCGATTATTGCCATTCCTTCCACGATGGGATGGAGATTACACCAAATGGATGTCAAGACTGCTTTATTGAATGTTGTAATTGAGGAAGAAGTGTACACATAGTAGACACAAGGGTTTGTGATTCATGGGAAGGAGTCCCATGTGTGCAAACTAAAGAAGGCTTTGTACGCGATGAAACATGCCCCTAGGGCATGGTATGCTAGGACAGATGGCTATCTAATGAGCTTGGGATTTACCAAGAGTGATGTAGATCCCAACCTTTACTACAAATTTGATAATGGTTTCCCGCTGATGTTGGTTCTATATGTGGATGTCCTGTTTCTGACAGGATAGTTGGGTGCAAGAGGGAGCTCATTTCAGAGTTGGAGATAAATGATCTAGGTTTGATGCATTAGTTCTTGGGATTGGAGGTGTGGTAGAGATCATATGATATTTTCCTTAGCCAAGTAAAATACACTATTGAGATCCTGCAGATATTCGGGATGATGGGCTGCAAGTCAATGGCCACACCCATGATGATAAATTTGAAGCTTTTGAGTAATTCATCTTCATATTTGGTGTATCCCACGATGTAGAAACAACTGATTGGATCCTTGATGTACCTGGTTAACACCAAGACAAACATATGTTTTGCTGTGAACACCTTGATTCAGTACATGGTTGAACCTAGACATGTACATTGGATGGAAACCAAATATATGTTGAGGCACCTATGTGGTATGATTGGATGTGGATTGAGATATGTCTCAGGTGGAGATGTGAAGCTACAGGTTTATACATACTCTGACTGGGCAGGGAGAGCAGTGGATCAGAAGAGTACTTCTGGATGTTGCTTCAGTCTGGGATCAATTATGATCTCATGGTTAAGAAGGAAGCAGACATCAATGGAACTCAGTACAACAAAGGTAGAGTATATTGCAGCTAGTGTTGCAAGTTGTTGTTGTAGGGATTTTGCACCTTACAGGAGCTGAGCTCCCTTAGGTTCTACCAGCACCTAAGACATGAATAGAGACATAAACTAAGGATGTTCTTAGATCTGATTCGTACATGAAAACAAATAGAGAAGATGAAAACCTCCCAAAGATCAAAGCACTCATGCATGGATTAACAACATATCTAATAGTATATCATAACACATAATTATACTAATTCTCTACCAATGAATACATAAACTTATATGAATAAATAGATAGAGGAAAACATCAAGTACGTCTTCTATTAATCAAAGAAGCAATGTTACAACTTACAAATGTAGACTGAAGAGATGGCCTCCTTCCAAGCTCCTTGCCCAAGTCTTGCAACCAAATCACCAAAGTAACTTTACTAGCTCTTTCCTCCTCTCTCCCCATGGGAAGTGGCTTAGTTTTTATAGGGATTTAGGGATAAGGCCATATAGTTACTACGATAGGATTCTCGAGTTCATAGTGGAAGCCTTCTTGAGGGTAAACCCCGAGAAATCAGTGGGAAGTCTCATCCATCGAAACCAAATCCAAAAATAGGAGTTTCTAGTCTTGGTCATTCCCTAGACACATAGATAGAGTGATTGGTTTCTCCTTAACAGGCAAACATGAGTGACCATCCCTTTTTGTCGCACCCACAATGAAGGAAAAAGGTGGTCGAGTTGGAATTTCGCTGGAAACTCAGGGAAGAATCGGTAGGTTTTAAGGGTTAAAATAAGGGGTTTCTAAGGGATAATGACATAGTGATTAGGTGGTCTTTAGGTGAAAATGACCTAATGATTTGGTGGCAAATAAATCTATAACAGATGCCCCTTAAAGTGTGAGGTCAAAAGAGGTGTCTGGTGGCCAAAACAATTTATAAATCAAGTCGCTGAGATTTTGGGCAAAGAAGCTTGGAAAAGAGCATCGTCGGTCCTGCTGAAAAAGGTCCCCGAGGCAGGCATACCCATGCTTGGTAAGAAATACCAGAGCATATCTACCATAAATACATTGTGGATCCATGCATGACACACGTGAGGGGATGATGGCCACAACATATTACACCATGGATCCATTAAGAACCAATCATGACTCGATCATGGCCATGAAAGTATACACTGTGGATCCATGCAAGACGCAAGTGAAATCATAGCCACTACCAAGGACAAATGTGGATCTATGTCACATAATACAAATCAGTGATATGACTTAATAACTAAGCAATCTGTGAAGTGCTCGTGAATATTCTCCATCACATCTTGGGAAATATCACCTAACATGAGTGCGATCTTATCCCAAGGTATTCATCCTCTATCCAAATGGTATGAATCTACAACATGCAAATAAATGAGTTGAATTCGAGCATGGTAGAAACCGTATAATTACCGGTCATTAACATATATCGTTAACAAACGCAAGGGAATCCACCGATGATGATGATGGAACCCAAGATACCTAGTACAATATACAAAGTGTGAATAAAGGAGTTGACATTGAACACTCATAGATTAATTCCACATGAGCCAATGATGTAAAGCTATTGTCGAAATGCAAGGAGACCTACAACTGATGTCTGCAAGTCCTAAGGTACTAATGGGTTTCTAGATTTCAATATTGGATGATGAGTTGGAGTCGACAGGGTGAAATCCGTTGAAGGAGGGCCTTCATGTATCCCCATCAATTGACACGAAACATGTAAGGGTATATGGTGTGAAGATCATAATAATAGAGCATAACTGACACAGGGATGGCCGAGATAAAGAGGCAAAAAATGACTACAGGTGGCTGACGCAGTGAAACTTCCCTTGAACAAGTATGCACAACAAATGGCTTGACTCGACACCATTAACTCAAATGAATACCATAATAATTGGTCATGGACCTATGAGTGGAATGTGACACAATGATGGAAATGGTGGTTAATGAGAGAGAATGGACGACCTGGTTGTTGTATGTGATGACAAAACAAGTGCCTTGTTCAAGGGCGACTCAAAGTAGTGAAAGTTGCCAGATAATGAAGATAACAAGATGAAAAAACCATCTAAATTTTTTTCACCATGATTGGTGAGTACCTATTTCTAGTTTTACGAGATGGAGGAGGATCACAGATGCTCGATATAGCTCATATGGCGATGATTCCCTCGACATATTATTAACGATCTTGAAGAAGGAGGGGTTCAGTCCCATGTGTGGGTCCTTCGAGGTAAAGTTTAACGAGTCCAAAGAAGGTAAAATCGATGGTCTTTTCATACTTAGAGAGTCTGAAAAGGTCGTAAAGAAAACTCCATAAGTAATTTTATGTAAAATTAGTCTCCATGGTTCAAAAAAGTATAAAACGATACCTAGGAGAACTCTTCTAATCATGCTTGACTAAAGTATTCATTTTTCATAATTAGTCTAATGAGGCCGAAAAAGGGGTAAACTATCACTCAAAATACACCCTTTCTAACCTTTTAACGAGTGTGAAAGGAAACAAGCTCACTCGACAATCTTTTCATATTTAGAGAGTCTGAAAAGATCTTAAAGGAGACTCCGAAGAGTTTCTTTTTCGTATAGCTTTTACGAGTCTGAAAAAGAAATAAAAGTATACTCGGTATCCTATTCTCATGTATTTGCGAGCATGAGAAAGAGAAAAGACAAATCTTGGTAACTTGTTCTCATGTATTTACGAGCACGAGAAAGAACAAAGACTAAACTCAAGATTGGTTTCATTTTTACACAAGCTTGAAACAAAGTAAAACTATGCTTTGGTAGGTTTCATTTTTTCACGAGCTTGAAACTAGGAAAAACTATGCTCAAAACTGGTTTCATTGTTTTAATGAGATTAAAACCAAAAACTAATTGTGCTCGACACTTTCCAATGTAAATTCCAAAGGTGGGTCATTGGCCCCAGCTTGAGAAGCTAGCGGCTTAACTCCAACATGATAACCAGAGGCTAGAGACATGCCCCCCCCCAAGCTTCATTTCAATCACCAGTTCTTCTTTTGACGCAAATTTCCATATCGAATCACTAGTAAATTTGGGTCATTTTGCGATGGTCATTTCAACGTTTGTGCGATGTTATGTCATGGAGATGGCGACAAATCTTGGATGCCCCAAACGTCGCATCACGTGTCATGGCAAGTGAGATGAACCTAGGATATCGTAGCCCGAGCGACGACCTAAGGATGTCGTTGCACGTGAGACAACCTAAAGAGATCGTCACGAGCGAGACGCTCTGAGGATGTTGTCGCATGAGAGCCGACCTTTGTCTCTCGTCGCGACCGAGATGACCCAATGATGTCATCGCTCGAGAGATGACCCAATGATGTCATCGCATGAGAGATGACCTTAGGTTCTTTTCAGTCGTCGCATGAGAGACGAACTGTGCAACGAATCGTTGCAACGAACTATCAATACCATCGATGACCTAAGGTGCTCTTCATTCATCGCACGAGAGATGAACTATGAAATGAATCATTGTGACGAATTATCAATACTATCAACAACCTAAGGTGCTCATCAGTCGTCGCACGAGAGATGAATTATGCAATGAGTCGTTGCGACGAACTATCAATACCATTAACGACCTAAGGTGCTCATCAGTCGTCTCACGCGAGATGAATGATGCAACGAATCATTGCGATGAACTATCAATACCATCGACGAACTATCAATATCATCGACAATACTAGTCGTCGCAAGAGCGACAATCTTTGAGTATTTAAAAAAAAATGAAAAAAAATTATACTATTTCGTTTGCATGAATCATCCTTGGCACTACTACTATACTCTATGGTCAACTTGGCAATAATTTCCTTTAATGTGAATTGATGTTTCCATGTTAGAAGAAGTTAACATAAACATTCATGGTCTATGCTCTTAGCTAAGTCGTCTTTGATTCATTCTGTAGATGTACATTAATTAGTAGTGAAAGCAATTGACTAGAAAACCTAAGCAATATACCATACATGATATGTGTTAGAAGAAAGTATGCAGAATTTAAGGAAGTACCAAACAAGGATTCAAAGTATTTTGCAATAATCTACAAAAACTTTATAATGATTTGGTGAGGCTTGATCTAGTGAAAGTTGTATATGTTCTTGACATGGGCACTCACCAAGGGAAAATGTGTTGCACTAAGAAAAGTGCACTAGTAGTGGAAAACCATGACGATGCCAAGTTTTGTATAGATGACAACTTTAGCATGCAGTATGGGTAGTGTGTTGAAGCACTTAGCTAGGAAAATCTTTGATTGCAATACGATGGAACAATTCAAGAAAAGGGTTCATGAGTTTGAGCACCTATTGAGTGTGATTCATCATTGCAGAGACCAACAAGATGAAAGTAATGAATAAATTTTTCTATGTAATGTTTAGTAGGGTTAGTGTGAACTAGAATTGAAGGCTATTATAAGAGAGTGGTTAACCATTTCAAATAGGATGTTCAATAAATTTGCAATGAGACAGACTCAAAAAAACTTAAGAAAAATGAAGGTTTTGATAGAACCTTTTCCAACTGTGGAAGAAATTGAGCAAATTTTGAGTTCCTTAGAGGAATGAAGCACTAATTTCAATGACCAAGCAATGATTGAAGAAAACACATCAATAGATTTGGAACATGTTGAAGTGTTGGAGACATAGTGGTGTGGTGTTACACCCAACCAACAGTTGGCTAGCCAAGTTGCTAAGTATATTAAGGCAGTTCTTGATGAAGCATTTGAGGTGCCACACGAGTTTTTGGATGAACTTGGTTGTTACATGGCACATGAGGAAGCTTATGGTGAACAGGAAAATAATTCCAACAACTATGAAAGTGTGTACATCATACGACAAAAGTGTCAGAACCGAGCATCAAGAAAAATCAAATAATTTTGGAATGAGTTTCAACTTTCAAAAGAGATTAGATGCCACACAATTAGACTGATGGATGTGAAAAAGAGACTATAATGCATACCATGTCCTGTGAAAAAGAGACTATAATGCATACCTTGTCCTATTGAGCCTTTATTGTTGTCAAAGTATCAATAGGTTGGAGTCCACTAATTTTTGCAAGAGCGATTGGTACAACATCTAGAGCATTTGCAAATGCGTGAACTACATATTGTAGTAAATAAAAACAAAATTATATTTAGTTTTTAGTAAAAACCAAAAAATACTTTTAAGACATGTCAAGAAATCCTAATAGAAATTAAAATTGACAAGATTGCAAATAGTAAACACCATTGATATTCTTTTTCGGAAAATTCATATGAGAGGACATTAAATAGTATCTCTCTCTCTCTCTCTCACACACACACACACATCTCAAATGTGACGGCCTGAATAAGCTCCTCTTGGCTTTGAGAATAATTTATTGGAGTCGTCTTATCTTGGAGCAAACCTTCCTCGATCTGAAGGAGCAACAATGAAGTCAACATTGACTATGTTGTTGCTCTGTTGGATCGAGAGAGGTTTGCTCCAAGAATAAACGACTCTAATAATTTTTTCTTTACTGAACATGGCCAACCACGTGAAGGTGGAAGCTCCTATGACCCTTCTTCCCCTCCTCCCCCCTCCTCACATCACTCTCAATTCCCCAATACCCAATTTATATTCTGATAAAAAATATGTATTAAAAATATTCAAAATTGATTGTAAAGCTATACATGAGGTTTATCATTCAAAGACATATGTCATAGAAAATAGTTTTTATAAATGAGATTTATCATCCAAAATATGTTACAAATATACTAGCTATGTAATGTACATCGATCTGTCTTATAAAATTATTATACATCATAAATTTATTTTAGTCTTCTTTAGTTTTCTAGTCCAGTTTTGAAGTAATTCATCATCCTCCATGTCTTTGTTTTCTAGGGGATCTTCAACAACTAATGTTACTTTAGTCCTCTCACGTCGAGTACGCCTAGTCTCATACCCACGACGTGGAGGTTGCTTTGAGGGGCCATCGCCTACCAAAATGAAAAATATTAAACTTATATGGTCAATTTTTAAATATCATTGAAGTAGCTCATTAATATTTAAAAAAACCTCTGCAATGTAATTATTTACTTGGTCCACTAGTGGGCACTTTTGGAATGGCTTCCCTATACTCCTGATCTTTAGTTCAAGGAGGCTCAACTATGACATTCTCTGCCATTGAAACGACAAAATTTATAAGGACAAAACCGTAAATGTATAAGTAATAAAAATTAGAAGTACAAAATTTATAAGCATGAAATTATTAAATATATGATTAATATACAATGATTTTACCGTCATGGGCCTCAGTCACAGGAACCTTGTGGGGATGCACCCCACTGGGATGGGGTTGCTCGGGGGCACCATGATATTTTGTCTGCGTTGCACTATCAACGCACTATTGTCCAATACTAATGTTTTCGTTGATAATGTTTCTCCCCTGATTAAAACAAAGAAAGACATTAAAGTTATGGACGATATCAAACATTTATGTATTTTATAAGTAATGGAAGTTTAATGTGGACTGATTTTTATTTACCTTATCCCACAAGCTGGATCTTGGGGTCCGACCCTTGCTTTTCCTACAATCAACGACAACTTTATAGCCGTACTTGTAACCAGGTTGGAGGTCTTCCTTTGTGGTTTCAATTCCAAATTCATCACCCTGCATTGCATAAGAATATGTATTTTTAATGTTATTGGATACAATTGCCTGAAAGTTGTAAGGCAATACAAATAATATTGTTAATATGTTTGGGTACTTACGATTCGTGATTGTAACCTCAAGTAGCCTCCCTGGCCTAGCCTGTGCTGGCCATGTTTGGAAATCCTTGCTCTGGTTGCCTTCAAAGTGTTAGGCAACCTATCATCAAAAGTTTAAAGTATGTTATATACCACACTTTTATTTAAATCTAAAGAAAATTAAAGGTATCGAATTCAAAATATTGTAATCTACCTTAAGGTACCAGTTATTGTTTCTCTTGTTTTTCTCAATTTTGTTTATTTTGCATCATCAATGAGCGCCTTCCACTCCCTCTCTGGAATCGAGGGAGGGCGCTCATACCTAGGGTTGACTACCAAGTTTCATCTATACACATCCTGCGTATATTTTAAATATTCGCCCGCTACAGAGGCGACTGCTTTTTTATTGAAGGTCTCTACTCCAAAGAGGCCTTTTAGATAATCCAAAATTTCATTTTTGAGGTTGGAATTCTGGCAATTCCACCTTGTGCATACGGGTGCCACAAAAATCAACAAGGCCTTGCTCTCCAGGTGCCTATAAAAATGGTTGTTTCCTACACGCAAAAAGATATGATCATTAATTTAAAAATAATAATCTAGATGATTTATGTTTGAGATGGACAACATGAAACCGTTAAAATATGAAAAACTACTTGGGAGTCTTATTTGTTTTAATGGAAGTCTGTTATCGTCGACCAAAAATGTGCATGGAAGGGTCCCCATGCTGGTCATACGTCTAGCTCTAGGAAATGCACCCATATCAACCACATCATCAGCCTCATCTCTGTCACCACCTCTACTAGATCCTGATCGCTATGTGGATGCATGATGGTGCTTGTCATGGCTTCCATCTAAAGGTGTGGAAGATGGAGAAGTAAACATTCTAGCAACTATATGAGAACTCACATCAGGACTCTGTGGCGTCTCCGCAACACCACTACTACTAACACTGGGATGAACAAACTCCAAATATATCTACATAAGAAAGAAATTGTTTTTTAGTTCGATAATGTAAAAGTTAAAAAACAAACTATCATAATTGAACTTTTCAATACATAAAAAAAATCACTTTAAATTATGGTTATTACCTGATATGTCCTAAGTTGTGTCATAACCAGATTAGTCCTTTCTATGAAGTCAGGAGTTTGATCTGCACGGTCTAACAAGCAAGCAAGTTCCTTGTTTTCTTTAATGATCTTGTTTTTAATCATTACCATTGGATTAAGGGATGAATACAACTCCTCCTCGTCCGGGGAATCATGATCATCATGGCTTGCATACTACATATTTCAACAAAATCAATGTTATTTCAATTATATAAACAAATGAAATAACTAATCGTCACACAAATAAAATTATATAAACAAATAATAAAATTCACGTAAAATCAAAGTCGAATTTGTTAATTGTTCACATGTTCTGCAGCTGCCCCTTTTCCACAATCATCCTGCCAAATTATAATATAATTAGAACCCCGAAAGACTTAAAAAATTGTTAACAATAACAAAAAATTGATTGCCACACAAATAAAATTATATAAATAAATAATAAAATTCACATTAAGTGTAAATCGAAATTGTCAATCGTTTAGATGTTCTACGACTGACACTTTTCCACGATCAACCTCCCACATTATTATAAAATTGGGACCATGAAATATTTCAAACATTGTTAAAGATATAAAAAAATATAATGCAATAAGTAGAGGTTGCTTAAAGAGGTGTTGCATTAGTACCCGCAGACTATTAGTCTATGTTTCTATTCGGTTCAAATGGAAATCCACTAATAACTTTTCCTCGAGAGATATCTTTTTTATCGTGCATAAGACTACCTGATTCCCATCGCATCCCTCATATATGCAATTCGGTTGCTTGTTTGTTCTCCCGGGTCATGTGGTGTTTATAAACCCTACGATATTGCCAGAAGCTTTAGGCCTTCCATCAATATAGATAGTCGCTCCCTTATTTTATCATTGTTTATTAGCTGTATATAATTTGCAGCGAGTGCATATCTCCGCATACTTCGCATGTACTGGACCACCCTCATCCAATCGTTATAATTGTAACACGGTCTGACATAGTACATTAATTCAATTATTGTATTGTATTTTACAATTATTCCATCCATGAAAAATAGCCCCAGGCCATGCAGGGAGGATGGTGCAATGCGATACGTCCTATTATTGACAATGAAGTCAGTGTCTAACAAAGGTAGTTTCTTAGGTACCCATTATTTCACCAGATGCTTATACCTAAGTGGAACCTCTATGTCTTCTATGCTCTCATTATCATACGAGCATGATCCTTCTTCGGCAAGAAAAAATTCCATGCATGTATGAAATTTTCTTCTAACCTTTTCACCTTTGGTCCTTGTTCGGGTATCATATCAACAAGATGTAGTCTCATTTCCCTCTATTTATCCTGAGCTTCCCTCACTCGAGGAAGAAATATCTGACAAGCATTTGTTTGATTGTACCTTCACTCAATCGAATCAGATATATAGTTAGCCAAGATTGTAAGAATATAGTGAGATATCTAAAATGATACAATAAATTCACCACCTCTCCTAATTGACTTAACCACATTGGAACTCATCTAAGAGATTAAATTACAAGTTATTTTTTGTTTTCTATCAAGGGTCCTATATTTCAAACTTAGTTTTATGCTAATTTTGAGTGACAAGGTATGTAAGATGGCCATCAAAATTTGACACAGATGAGTAATGGAGGAGACGGAGAGAGGAAGACGAAAAGGAGGAGGAATGAGAAAGTACATAAACAAAGGAGAATGCTTTCAACTAGTCAATTGAGAATTCAACATTTGTTGGTTGTTGAGGAAGCAAGAAAGAAAAAAGGGGTCATATACCTTTGTTTCCTCATTTCTTGAAATTTAGATAAGCCCTAAAGGACAAGCCAATTTTCTAGACAATTGACAAGATAACCATAGAAACATGAAGAAATAATGAGCATACTTTTATTCTCAAGTTTACTGAGAGTGAAAGGCCCACCAAGAAATTCATTGAAGATGAAAAAATTGTAAATTCTCTATAGGACCAAGAAATTATGCTAAATCTCCTTAATTATGTTTCTTAATTATATATGTGATTGCTTGTAGTCTAAAGTTAGCACTAAAGATGGCGCATACAATGTTTAGGAAGGAGATCCAATGACTAAAATTCTCTTTATGATTTGTGGGTTACCTTTTGACCTTACTCCCAACACTCTCAGTAAAATTTTCATGATAAACAATGTGGATACGCCCAAAAACTTTGAAGTCCTCAAGTATGATGTTAAGTACCTAAATAGATCTGAATATAACTCTCAAAATAAACCAACAATAAACACCAAGAATAATCCAAACCATTCACCAAATACTGAACACAAGAACTAGAGAAAACCCTTGAGGTAGGGTAACACCATATATTAATCCTTAAGGAAGGATAACACTCCTCAAGCAATGCTTGATACATTCACAACAATATTCACTATGTCTCATTGCATTGCTTACACTTCTTTATATAGGTCTCTCTATCTCCTAGGAACCTTCTAGAGAGCCTTCTCACATTTATCACATTTAACTACCATAGTGAACCTTTATTAATATAGTGGACCTAGTCCACCTTACATTGAATGACTACATT
>JZKD02S1897456.1:53743-76493 GCA_000966675.3 Picea glauca
GCATAGGATTCAAAATTTAAAAGATATGGTATCCCTACAAAATAGGAGTGTTGGATAGTGATAGTTGGAAAGTGTGATACAAAAGTTGAGCTACATAACTTATGTAGCTCTTTCCCATGTTTTTCTTTTGTTGGCAGTGCATAACAGTACTTCTGTAGCACTTTGCTTCATTTTATGTATGTTGGCGTTGCATAAGTTCCCAAAACTATGTAAAAGCATACAATAGCAACCCATGAAGAAATAAATTATCAAATAGCAGAATAAACAAAGAAACCATCAAAACTGGAAAGAAGAGTTGAACACATAAATGCTCTGCCACACAAAGGAAATATCATGATCATCACCAAATTTATTCAAGACTTGTTTGCAATGTTGTTGGAGAGCCAATCCAATACCTCACATAAATCCTCTCTAGAAGTTTCATAGGTGCTTTGGATATATCAATGGCACTGCCTTGTGTCAATATGTGCGCTTGATGCTTGGCTTGTAGACTTGGTAATTGGTGCATGGGCGTGCACTTACAAATGATCTCAAGCTCGATACTTGGTGTTTGGACTTGCAATGAAATTTGGTTGGTTGAATTTTGGTGGTATATGTGGCATAAAATTAAACTTGGATATTGGACTATGCGTCCAAAAAGATGGATAATGAACCCTACATAAACCCGATAGTAAAATAACCCTGTAAAATACAATTTTGGCCAAATTATAATTTTTTTACGAAAATTTATAAAAAATTGCATGTGCTAATAGATACAAGAAGTATTGTGGCGCTTTTCTTCAACAACCATCTCTATCACACCATAGTTACTAGGAGCAAGCCATAACGCAAGGAGAAACACCATGAAATACTAGCACCACAAGAAAGCTTATGAAGGTAACCTACAACAAGAATAGCATCAACCATGTGATCCATCAAGGAGGACTAGTATGCTCAACCATCCTCAAACAAAGAAAAATAAGGTGTGTTACCCCTGCAAGTATGTCTTCACCACTCATGTCAATATGAGGGGTAACAGGCGGTACATAGTGTGGTAAAGGAGGCAATAAAATGTATTTTGTCTTTGAAGCCATGGGAAATACTTGGATTCCTTCATCATTCACCACCAAGATTTTCAAAGAATCGGACTATTGTGAAATAAATATGGATGTCAAGTGCATTGAAATTCAACTACAAAATGCCTTAATCTAAGTCTTGGAAACACATTAAGCTTTAGCAACTAAATTCCCATTGTATGGTCGATGCAAGTATGAATAATTTTAATCACTACAAGTTTTTGAGCACTATTTTATGAACCATGGTTATAATAATTGTACACTAAGATTTAGCAACCAATAGTCATTGAGACCAGTTTTTACAAACCATAGTTATTAAATATGAGGTTAAGATGGAACTATGTTGCTTCTAAATCTATTTCTATCTTGAAAATATACTTCGTATTCCAAGTAATATTTATCCCAATTAATGAAAAAGTCTCCTCTAATGTTCCCTCGGGACTAGAAATGTAGTTCCCTTGAAGTACAATTGTTCAATATTTACTTTCTTTGGATACCTTATGTTTTTGGTTGGACAAAAGTAAAATATATAGTGTTACAATTTATATTTTAGATTCAACCTTCAGGCTGAAAGTTCATAGGAAATAGATCTGAGGAACCTCAAGGTTGAGGTACAATTTATTAATTTGCATTAAGCATGGATTCTCAAAATTTCCACAAGGTATTAGATCTTATTTGACTAGCTCTCTTGGTGAAGAGGGAGTTAGGTATTTTAGTTGTTGAACCTAGGAGAGGTTATTGGGTGGTGAAACCCTAGTGTGATTAAGATGAGCACTTGTGTCCATGAAGGGTTTGATGGATTGAAACCCAGTTTCTCTTTCGATCCTTATGGTTTTATCCTCGTGACTATTGTTTGCTTTCAATGCAAATTTACATTTTTATATTTTCATATTTTTATGGTATTTTTTATTGCTCTGTATCATAATAAAATGGGTTGAAATATCTTACAAGATTTCTTCCATTTATCTGGATAATTAGCTCATACTTTTTGTCATTATCAATGCACACATAGTAATCAATCAAAAAATTATTTCTTTGCTTGAAACCTCTTGCTCCTTCCCATAGCTAGTTTTCATCGATGTTGAAATTCTTGCATTTCATTTTCCTCTTGCATGGTTTAAAGAGTCGAGTCGAAACACCACCAGTTTCACGACCACTCCTTTGAGTAACAACAACCTAAAATCAAGCGCTAATTAAAATTTATCTAGTAACTTTAATTTCTAGGGCTCTTCAAACCCGTCTTAGCTCAGGTGTAGAGCTTTGGAATAGGATTGTTAGAATAAATTTCCAAAGATGTTAAACAAACATAGAGCTTTGAGTTAGGGAGTGAAATCCAGTTGTTGTATATTTGACTTTAGGAAGCCCTTCTATCACAAGGGTCAAGCACAAGGTTGCATTGGGGCCGACAGAGTAATCAACTCTGCTTTGTTGGTCTTGGTGTAGTGGTTGCACAGATTACGGGGATCACCTGGGATAAACCCCTCTCTATGAGGAATCTCTCAAAGTGGTTTCAAGCTTAGTTACCCTTCCCTTGTGTGTAAACTAGACTGTCGATTGTCCCCCCTCTGCTTTGGTATAGTAGGTGGTACCATAGAGGCCATAATATTTTAGACTTTCTACCCAAGGTGGCAACACATGGAAGGTGGTATTGTACCTGGGATCGAAGTTGGCTAGACTGACTTGGACTCCTTGGAGGGTTGCCCACTACTTGGTAAGGTAGCTTGCACCAAGGCATAAGTTCGTTAAGCAGTTTTTCAACGTAAATTTCCCACACGTCGAAACTCAACCCCTTCATGCATCGATCCTGCGATGTTGGATTCCATCACCAACTAGCGCTTCTTGGTGAGAAGGTTTGTTTGCATGCTTGACTCCTAGATTAATTAGTATATGCTATTTTTTCTCCTTATTGGGCCTTAGGATTGAGTCTGTGTCTAATGGCATCAGTTTCGGGGTCTTCCAACCAGGATCGTGTCCCATTACCGCCACTTGTTGGCATGTGTCATTTGACTTCAAACATGCCCCTGCAATGCCTAGATAGTATACCAATAGTAATAGAGCATAATATAGGTGTGAAAGAGTAACATTATGGTAACGATTATGAGCTTACTGTGATACTAACAAGATACTAATAATGAAGTAGAACCATTGTACTAAGTAGTGTTACAGCTTGTTGGAACATAGTCGATTTAGCTTACACGAATTTGAGTCTTGGTGTTATACATTGAGTTACATACCTTGTAAATGTTTATAGCAAGTGGAAAACTAGTAATACCAATGAATATGATAGGATTAACCATAGGTTTCCATACTAGTAATACCATTGATTATGATGGGGTGAACCATGGGTTGCCATACTAGTAATACCATTGATTACGATAAGGTTAATTAGGGTAATGTCGTATGTTCAAATTAGCAAGGTAATCTTATGGATTAATTTGGGCAATCCTATGTGCAAAGGTACTTCTTTCGGCCTTCCATGCAAAAACAAGTGGAAGACTATATCAGGACATGTTCACATTGTAGTCAAAGCAAACTTACAAACAAAGAGCTTGGGTTGTAACAACCTTTGCCCATTCCCTTCATGGATTTTGTTAGTGGTTATCCTACCACCCAATGCAAACATGATTGAATCTTTGCAATACTATACAAATTCTTGAAGAAGCTAGTTTTCGTAACTTGCCAGAACACTATTGGTGCCTCCAAAGTTGTCAAACTCTTATTTTAACCTGTATGGAGTAATTTTAGCTTGCCCTTGGCCATCATTTATGATCGCAACTCTCAATTTCTCAATCATTTCTGGAAATCATTATGGAACCTTTTAGGTTGTCAATTACTCTTTTCTACAATTTTTTATACCCAGACAAATGGTCAAATTGAGGTAGTTAGTTGCAACTTGGTTCATGCTTACTACATCTATCATCAACAAAGCATGAGGTCTAGGCATGAGGTCTGGGTAGTGTGCAGTGCATGGGGTCTAGAAAATGGTTAGGTGTTTCTCCTCGAACATCTTACTGCTATAAACATAGGTAGAGGCATTATCTATAATGACATGTACAAAAATTTGGCACACTCACCTCCACATTACTTCATCCAAAAGATGAAATAATATATGTGTATCCTTCACATCACTAGAAGCATTCACCGGTCTCAAAAACATATTTCCTGATGGGAAATAAAAGAATAACTTAATTATAGAGAATACTTTCCATCAATCCATCTATCAGATGTGATGGTACATCCCCCTTTGGTACATGAATCTATAAGCTCTCTCAAGTCATCATTTATGTGTTTGACTTCATTATGTAAAAGTGTCCCCCTCAAGTCATGAAAATTAGGGAAAGTTTGTCCCTAATCCCTCTACTATAGTAGAGGGATTAAGCATCATACCACCAGTTTGTCTTGTATTGGAAAGTTTCTTCCTTGTATTGCTTCTTCCACTAGCTATTGATGGTGCACTGAGAGATAGGGGCAGTGAGGGTGAAAAAAATGCATCCAGATGTGTCTTTGATCCAAGTGTGTCATCAATAGAAGGTTGAGAAATAAGCCGAAAGATATTCCTAACAGAACAACTAGTGGAGGATGTTTGACAACTAGGGTTTACACTTCCACTCTCATTACTGGGAATCTCCCCCTTTCCCTATCTTATCATTAACATATTTTTTCTTGGCTTTTTCCACATTCATATCGTCAACATAAGCTTGCATTAGGGATTTCATTCGCGAATTTAGGGCATGCTTCCACTTGCCCTTGTATGCTATCTAAGTGTTATTTCTCAAACAATGAAAATAAATCTGCAATTTCAAAATTGTGCTTGATTATTCATTAAAATAGAACTCAACAATTTATAGAAGACATTTGCTTAATCCCTCTACTATATGAAGAAAGAGGAGGGATGATAGAGGACAACCCTCGCTTAGCACTCTTGTTGGTTGGACAAAAGGGGAAGCAAAACCATTAATCAATGAAGAGAAAGAAACAAAAGAATAATATCCTTCCACCCAATTAACAAAAAATCAAAGGAGAACCATATATGTAGCATCATCAATCTAAGACATGACCAATTAACCTGATCATATGCCTTAGATAAGTCAATTTTTATAATGGAGGATGATTTCTTCTTTACATTTATAGAATGGGGGCCTTCCTAATCTATACCAATAGCCTCATGAATTTGTTTACTATCTAAGAAACAAAATTGCTTACCTAAGATAACAAGGGATAACATAGGCTTAAGTCTTCTAGCAATGATATTAGAAATAACATTGTACACACCATTACAAAGAGAAATGGGCCTAAAATATTCAAAATATTTAGGGACATATTTCTTTGGAATCATAGCTAAGAAAGTAAAGTTGAACACCCCCAGAACCTTACTAGAAAGTCTAGATTCCTCCACAACCATTAATAGATCCTTCCCCAACAAATTAAAAAATCCTTTAATAAATTCAATAGCCATTGATATGAGCACATGTTCTTGTCTTTCTAGAAAGATTTAATGACTTCTTGTAATTCCTCCATGGATACCTTTGCCATGATGTCTTACTCTACTCCTAAACCATGAAATTTGAGAAGAAAGTTGTCATATGAACAATATCTATTATATTAGATTGAGGGGGATCCTTAAAAAGGTTGTTAAAATGGTTGTTTCTTGCGTTTTTCATCCCCTTGAAGCTATTAAACTGGACCCCTCTCTCATCCTTTATACTCCAAATGATTCTTATATTCTTCCTCATTTTTTCATAGTTGTGAAAAAATATGGTATTTTCATCCCCTTGTGCAATCTAAGTAGCTTGACTCTTTTGTCTCCATTTGGCTTCTTCCTAATCTAATATCCCCTTTTTAGCAACATCCTTCAACTTTCACAAACTTGACATGGATTCATTGAAGATGCCATTAAGATTGGAATCGAAATCTTTTGTAATATCCTCTTTCTTTATCCATATTTTCTCTTGAGAAATCTAGAATTCAACCTTTTTCAATTCAATAGTTTTCCTTTTGATTCTTTTTAGATTTTCACAAAAGAAGAGTAACTTTGCAAAATCCACCAACTACCTAGCATAACGTTTTAATTCATTTCAAACTAGGTCTTTGAACTCAAGTTCCTTCAACCAATGTGAATTGAACTTAAAAGGACATGTGGTTTTTGGAGTAATATCCCCCACTTGTAAGAAAATAACGACATGTTCAAAGGGACCTGCTTCTCCTATCCATTTACTAATTATATCTATATTGACAACAAGTTGTTCAACCACAAGGAATTTGTTAATTCTCTTGGGGATAACCTTTGCACCCAACCTATTGTTTCTCTAGGTGGGTTTCAAAGTCAAGGGATCTATGTCACATAGACCCTCAGCATCAATATTTTGTAGGAGGTATTTGGCCATGGGGCCCATCCTTCTATCTCCCCCGACATCTACCTAGGCTTAAGGTGAGATTTAAATCACCTTCCATGATTAAATTATCCTTTCTCAAATCCATGTTCCCATAAAAGGAATCCCACAAATCTTCCCTACACTAAAAAGGTCCATAGACATAAATAAAATTGAAAACTGAATCTAAACATGGGGAGAACAACTCAAGACTGGTGGTATTCTATAAAAAGGAGACACTCATGAATTGAAGGGACTTATGCCATCCTACCAACAACCCCCTAGATTTCCCCTCTACATTGAGAGCTTCAAAACTCCATCCATGAAGAGTAAACGCTAGCAATTATTTTACCCTAACAACCACCATAATTATTTTCTAAATCAAAATCATCTCTATGTTATTTGTTGCTACAATTTGGTTTACATAGATTCTTTTATCGATACTCCCTAAGCCTCTTATGTTAGAAGATAGCACAATCATTTTGTACCCTTGGAGTGGAATTTGCCTCCTCTAAGGGCCCCATCAATAGTAATTTGTTAGACTTCCCTTGTCCTTTTATTGTTGGACATTCTCTGGATGACATAATCAAACATTGAATCTTTTGGCATCGTATAATTGTTTGCAAAAAAATTGAAAATCTTGGCAAAACATTGTGGTTTTGAAAGGACAATGTGCTCCTAGGATTAAGTGTACTATTCATCATGGAAAAAAGTAAAGGTTTCATTGGAAAAAAATTGGTTTCAGAGGTCGCATCATGTCATGTTCAAAGGTTTCCTAAGCTTTCAAAGCAAGTCTGTACATTTATGTCTTGTAGCTAATCAATTTGAAGCTCGTCGCAAAAACTCCTAACATTTCGTAGCATCACATATTTTTTTTCATATCGCTACAAAACACCACCTTACCTCCACAACGGTTTTCTATCATAAGTGTTAGTGTCGGAGTCAGTGGCAGGGCATTTCAGGGTAAAAAGAAAGCCCAAAAACAGAGATTTTGCAACGAATTTTGGCATGCTACGAAATTTCTTCTAGCAACAGTTTTGCAGTGAAAGTGTATTTTTATCATATCTCCCAAACCGTGCATTTGTTTGCCACAAAATTTTGAGGTAAGATGCATTAGGGTAAGATGAACAAACTTGTTTAATTTCAAGTCAAAATGCTTCACTTGTTTGATTTTTTTTTGGGGGGGGGAGGGGGATACTTCTTATAGAATCACTTCAACTAAGATATCACACTATGAGGGGCATATCTATGAAATAAAAATCACCCATGACTTGAAATTGGACTCTTCCACACCCACTTAGGGGATTTTGAACCCAATAAACTATGGTAATACAAGCTCAATAACCTCATTGCAAGTTACTAGACTACACTCGCATGGAATGTATGCCATGATTCTCATTTACCCTTTGTTCATTTTGTGTTATTGGAGAAACTTAGAGCACTCCTACAACACAATACACTAATTGTACCTCATAGTCCCATTGATCTACTCTTTTGAGTCATTTGTTAAAAAAAAAATATCTTATCTATTTATCTCTAATGATTTGTGCTTAAGATTGATGTCTAAAATGCCCAGCACCAACTTACAAGTGACTAAGCATGCTTTTATACAAAACCAAAGTATAACAAGGCACCAAATGCAAGCACCATCCCAATCCACCAATCGAAGAGGGAATCAAACATCCATTCCCACAATTGGGTTTTGTTTCTGGAATCAATGGAGCAAAACCCCCACACATTTCCTACTAACAATACAGTGATCTAATATCGAGCATGGGCATATTGTCCATTGTTGATAATGGACAAGGTTATCCAAGGGGATAGTCCAAAAGTAAACATCCCCGTCCTTCATCATGCATAATGTAATGATATTCCCTTAGATAACAACCATGTAACAAAGAGATATGACCTAAAGCAAAAATATCAAGCTAGCAACCTCTTATGAGAACAAAATATCAGGCTTAAAGCAAAAATAGTTCTACAAATGAGTATGTCAAGTGTCTACCAAGATGCCTCACACATTTAATGATGTAAGTTTGAACTTCATCGACATACTTCATGAAGTTCCTACTTGAGGACTTCAAAGTTTTTGGGCGTATCCACATTGCTTATCATGGAAATTTTACCGAGAGTGTTGAGGGTAAGGTCAAATGGTAACCCACAAATCATAAAGAGAATTTCAGTCATTGAATCTCCTTCCTAAACATTGTATGTGCCATCTTTAGTGTGAACTTTGGACTACAAGCAATCACATATATAATTAAGAAGCATAATTAAGGAGATTTGGCATAATTTCTTGGTCCTAAAGAGAATTTACAAATTTTTCATCTTCAATGAATTTCTTGGTGGGAATTTCACTCTCGGTAAACTTGAGAATAAACCTAGGGAGGTAATATGGGGTACCTAGGGAAGTACCCAATGGGAATGTGGTTGTGTATTATTAGTGGAAGTCATTTAATATATGAGAATGTGGTCATTCAATGTAAGGTGGACTAGGTCCGCTATATTAATAAAGGCCCACTACGGTAGTTAAATGTAAAAAATGTGAGAAGGCTCTCTAGAAGGTTCCTAGGAGATAGAGAGAGCTATATAAAGAAGTGTAATCAATGCAATGAGACATAGTGAATATTATTGTGAATGTATCAAGCATTGCTTGAGGAATGTTATCCTTCCTTAAGGATTAATATTTGGTGTTACCCTACCTCAAGGGTTTTCTCTAGTTCTTGTGTTCAGTATTTGGGGAATGGTTTGGATTATTCTTGTTGTTTATTGTTGGTTTATTTTGAGATTTATATTCAGATCTATTTAGGTACTTAACAAGTGGTAGCATAGCACTTTCCTTGGCCAAAGAAGGGAAGAATTTTTTGCTCTTTTTTTAGATTTTTTTCTAGGGAAAAAGAGGGCGGCGCACTTCAGGTTCAGATATGAAGTTTTCTAAGTTGAATTTGGAAAAAAATAATTGGATATTTGAATTCCTCTCGGAAAAATAACCAATTTCAAAAAAAAATCAGTCGAAACGGAGTCCGGGAACTAAAGTTATGAGCATTTTAAATTCAATAGTTTTTCATGGTTTTTCCGAAAAAAGCCACGATTTTCTGCAATAAGTTATTTATACACCCTAGTTTTTGTTGAAGATTTATTCCAAGCATGATATTTTTTACTGGAAGAGATGATGGCTCTAGTATTGAAGAATTTATACAATCCCACTAGTCATTATGGAAAGAGAAGTGGAAATCTTTTGTAGATTGAGGTTTCAAAGGTGATGCTCTCATATGGTGGAAATCATTTCATCATTCTGAGTGGATGTCACTTTCTGAGGAAGCACTTGAAAAATTACTTTTAGACAAGTGGTCTCATACAAAGAGTAAGGATAAATACATCACCAAGAGTTTATTTTCATGTGGAATATCTATATTACAAGTTCATGGTTGTATTCATAAAGAAAATGTCATTATTTCTATTAACCCTAGTTGCAAACAAAATTTTATCAATATTCAGTTGGTTAATAGATTGCAAGTTCTAACAAAAAAATATTCAAAGAACACAGGTTGCAGATGAAAATATTAAACTTTTTAAAGATTTGAAGCTCAGTATGGATAAATATGTGTTGCATTCATATTTTAAGGCTTTAGATATGGGTGATGAAGACATTGTTTTGGGATATCCTTGGATAGAATCAATGGGTACCATTAATATTAATATGCAAAAGAAGTTTCTAAAGMTTTGGTACAAGAAAAAGAAAATTATATTGCAGGATGTGTCTCTTAGTAAGAAAGATGRGCCCATGGAAGCTAGCAAAGAAGTTATTGTTGAGTCTGAAGTTGAATCAAAGGCAGAGTCTACAGAAGGAGATGAAGCAAACCTATAGGACRGACATAATCATGAAGCTAAGGAGGTCATTAWCTCAAAGWCACAAAGTGTTGCAGAATTGAAGAAAAAAGAATAKATTCCTACAATTGTTGTATATCGYCATCCACAACATATAGAGACACAACAATCATCAAGGAAAGGATGTGTGCATMAACACATTTATGCACCAGTAGGGCATCAGACGGGAAAYTGATCAAGAGGTGCATGGAGGACTAYCGGCACTACGGGAAGAGCTCAGGMTACAGAAATAATGCCATGGCAACCCCRACATGATGCAGAGAAAGATCGGGGTGGCAAGGAAATAGATGGACATCATGTTCGACTTCCATTAGGATGGATGGATGGTYKTACTTGGTACCAGTTGGCTACATTGCTTAGCCGATCATATTGTATGGTTTMTTCTCATGTTTTGAGGACGAAACATGTGAAGGGGGATGGAATGTAGTATACCTAGGGAGGTACCCAATGGGAATGTGGTTATGTATTATTAGTGGAAGTCATTTAATATATGAKAATGTAGTCATTCAATGTAAGGTGGACTAGGTCCACTATATTAATAAAGGTTCACTATGGTAGTTAAATGTGATAAATGTGAGAAGGCTCTCTAGAAGGTTCCTAGGAGATAGAGAGACCTATATAAAGAAGTGTAAGCAATGCAATGAGACATAGTGAATATTGTTGTGAATGTATCAAGCATTGCTTGAGGAGTGTTATCCTTCCTTAAGGATTAATATATGGTGTTACCCTACCTCAAGGGTTTTCTCTAGTTCTTGTGTTCAGTATTTGGTGAATGGTTTGGATTATTCTTGGTGTTTATTGTTGGTTTATTTTGAGAGTTATATTCAGATCTATTTAGGTACTTAACATCATACTTGAGGACTTCAAAGTTTTTGGGCGTATCCACATTGTTTATCATGAAAATTTTACTGAGAGTGTTGGGAGTAAGGTCAAAAGGTAACCCACAAATCATAAAGAGAATTTTAGTCATTGGATCTCCTTCCTAAACATTGTATGCGCCATCTTTAGTGCTAACTTTAGACTACAAGCAATCACATATATAATTAAGAAACATAATTAAGGAGATTTAGCATAATTTCTTGGTCCTATAGAGAATTTACAATTTTTTCATCTTCAATGAATTTCTTGGTGGGCCTTTCACTCTCAGTAAACTTGAGAATAAAAGTATGCTCATTATTTCTTCATGTTTCTATGGTTATCTTGTCAATTGTCTAGAAAATTGGCTTGTCCTTTAGGGCTTATCTAAATTTCAAGAAATGAGGAAACAAAGGTATATGACCCCTTTTTTCTTTCTTGCTTCCTCAACAACCAACAAATGTTGAATTCTCAATTGACTAGTTGAAAGCATTCTCCTTTGTTTATGTACTTTCTCATTCCTCCTCCTTTTCGTCTTCCTCTCTCCGTCTCCTCCATTACTCATCTGTGTCAAATTTTGATGGCCATCTTACATACCTTGTCACTCAAAATTAGCATAAAACTAAGTTTGAAATATAGGACCCTTGATAGAAAACAAAAAATAACTTGTAATTTAATCTCTTAGATGAGTTCCAATGTGGTTAAGTCAATTAGGAGAGGTGGTGAATTTATTGTATCATTTTAGATATCTCACTATATTCTTACAATCTTGGCTAACTATATATCTGATTCGATTGAGTGAAGGTACAATCAAACAAATGCTTGTCAGATATTTCTTCCTCGAGTGAGGGAAGCTCAGGATAAATAGAGGGAAATGAGACTACATCTTGTTGATATGATACCCGAACAAGGACCAAAGGTGAAAAGGTTAGAAGAAAATTTCATACATGCATGGAATTTTTTCTTGCCGAAGAAGGATCATGCTCGTATGATAATGAGAGCATAGAAGACATAGAGGTTCCACTTAGGTATAAGCATCTGGTGAAATAATGGGTACCTAAGAAACTACCTTTGTTAGACACTGACTTCATTGTCAATAATAGGACGTATCGCATTGCACCATCCTCCCTGCATGGCCTGGGGCTATTTTTCATGGATGGAATAATTGTAAAATACAATACAATAATTGAATTAATGTACTATGTCAGACCGTGTTACAATTATAACGATTGGATGAGGGTGGTCCAGTACATGCGAAGTATGCGGAGATATGCACTCGCTGCAAATTATATACAGCTAATAAACAATGATAAAATAAGGGAGCGACTATCTATATTGATGGAAGGCCTAAAGCTTCTGGCAATATCGTAGGGTTTATAAACACCACATGACCCGGGAGAACAAACAAGCAACCGAATTGCATATATGAGGGATGCGATGGGAATCAGGTAGTCTTATGCACGATAAAAAAGATATCTCTCGAGGAAAAGTTATTAGTGGATTTCCATTTGAACCGAATAGAAACATAGACTAATAGTCTGCGGGTACTAATGCAACACCTCTTTAAGCAACCTCTACTTATTGCATTATATTTTTTTATATCTTTAACAATGTTTGAAATATTTCATGGTCCCAATTTTATAATAATGTGGGAGGTTGATCGTGGAAAAGTGTCAGTCGTAGAACATCTAAACGATTGACAATTTCGATTTACACTTAATGTGAATTTTATTATTTATTTATATAATTTTATTTGTGTGGCAATCAATTTTTTGTTATTGTTAACAATTTTTTAAGTCTTTCGGGGTTCTAATTATATTATAATTTGGCAGGATGATTGTGGAAAAGGGGCAGCTGCAGAACATGTGAACAATTAACAAATTCGACTTTGATTTTACGTGAATTTTATTATTTGTTTATATAATTTTATTTGTGTGACGATTAGTTATTTCATTTGTTTATATAATTGAAATAACATTGATTTTGTTGAAATATGTAGTATGCAAGCCATGATGATCATGATTCCCCGGACGAGGAGGAGTTGTATTCATCCCTTAATCCAATGGTAATGATTAAAAACAAGATCATTAAAGAAAACAAGGAACTTGCTTGCTTGTTAGACCGTGCAGATCAAACTCCTGACTTCATAGAAAGGACTAATCTGGTTATGACACAACTTAGGACATATCAGGTAATAACCATAATTTAAAGTGATTTTTTTTATGTATTGAAAAGTTCAATTATGATAGTTTGTTTTTTAACTTTTACATTATCGAACTAAAAAACAATTTCTTTCTTATGTAGATATATTTGGAGTTTGTTCATCCCAGTGTTAGTAGTAGTGGTGTTGCGGAGACGCCACAGAGTCCTGATGTGAGTTCTCATATAGTTGCTAGAATGTTTACTTCTCCATCTTCCACACCTTTAGATGGAAGCCATGACAAGCACCATCATGCATCCACATAGCGATCAGGATCTAGTAGAGGTGGTGACAGAGATGAGGCTGATGATGTGGTTGATATGGGTGCATTTCCTAGAGCTAGACGTATGACCAGCATGGGGACCCTTCCATGCACATTTTTGGTCGACGATAACAGACTTCCATTAAAACAAATAAGACTCCCAAGTAGTTTTTCATATTTTAACGGTTTCATGTTGTCCATCTCAAACATAAATCATCTAGATTATTATTTTTAAATTAATGATCATATCTTTTTGCGTGTAGGAAACAACCATTTTTATAGGCACCTGGAGAGCAAGGCCTTGTTGATTTTTGTGGCACCCGTATGCACAAGGTGGAATTGCCAGAATTCCAACCTCAAAAATGAAATTTTGGATTATCTAAAAGGCCTCTTTGGAGTAGAGACCTTCAATAAAAAAGCAGTCGCCTCTGTAGCGGGCGAATATTTAAAATATACGCAGGATGTGTATAGATGAAACTTGGTAGTCAACCCTAGGTATGAGCGCCCTCCCTCGATTCCAGAGAGGGAGTGGAAGGCGCTCATTGATGATGCAAAATAAACAAAATTGAGAAAAACAAGAGAAACAATAACTGGTACCTTAAGGTAGATTACAATATTTTGAATTCGATACCTTTAATTTTCTTTAGATTTAAATAAAAGTGTGGTATATAACATACTTTAAACTTTTGATGATAGGTTGCCTAACACTTTGAAGGCAACCAGAGCAAGGATTTCCAAACATGGCCAGCACAGGCTAGGCCAGGGAGGCTACTTGAGGTTACAATCACGAATCGTAAGTACCCAAACATATTAACAATATTATTTGTATTGCCTTACAACTTTCAGGCAATTGTATCCAATAACATTAAAAATACATATTCTTATGCAATGCAGGGTGATGAATTTGGAATTGAAACCACAAAGGAAGACCTCCAACCTGGTTACAAGTACGGCTATAAAGTTGTCGTTGATTGTAGGAAAAGCAAGGGTCGGACCCCAAGATCCAGCTTGTGGGATAAGGTAAATAAAAATCAGTCCACATTAAACTTCCATTACTTATAAAATACATAAATGTTTGATATCGTCCATAACTTTAATGTCTTTCTTTGTTTTAATCAGGGGAGAAACATTATCAACGAAAACATTAGTATTGGACAATAGTGCGTTGATAGTGCAACGCAGACAAAATATCATGGTGCCCCCGAGCAACCCCATCCCAGTGGGGTGCATCCCCACAAGGTTCCTGTGACTGAGGCCCATGACGGTAAAATCATTGTATATTAATCATATATTTAATAATTTCATGCTTATAAATTTTGTACTTCTAATTTTTATTACTTATACATTTACGGTTTTGTCCTTATAAATTTTGTCGTTTCAATGGCAGAGAATGTCATAGTTGAGCCTCCTTGAACTAAAGATCAGGAGTATAGGGAAGCCATTCCAAAAGTGCCCACTAGTGGACCAAGTAAATAATTACATTGCAGAGGTTTTTTTAAATATTAATGAGCTACTTCAATGATATTTAAAAATTGACCATATAAGTTTAATATTTTTCATTTTGGTAGGCGATGGCCCCTCAAAGCAACCTCCACGTCGTGGGTATGAGACTAGGCGTACTCGACGTGAGAGGACTAAAGTAACATTAGTTGTTGAAGATCCCCTAGAAAACAAAGACATGGAGGATGATGAATTACTTCAAAACTGGACTAGAAAACTAAAGAAGACTAAAATAAATTTATGATGTATAATAATTTTATAAGACAGATCGATGTACATTACATAGCTAGTATATTTGTAACATATTTTGGATGATAAATCTCATTTATAAAAACTATTTTCTATGACATATGTCTTTGAATGATAAACCTCATGTATAGCTTTACAATCAATTTTGAATATTTTTAATACATATTTTTTATCAGAATATAAATTGGGTATTGGGGAATTGAGAGTGATGTGAGGAGGGGGGAGGAGGGGAAGAAGGGTCATAGGAGCTTCCACCTTCACGTGGTTGGCCATGTTCAGTAAAGAAAAAATTATTAGAGTCGTTTATTCTTGGAGCAAACCTCTCTCGATCCAACAGAGCAACAACATAGTCAATGTTGACTTCATTGTTGCTCCTTCAGATCGAGGAAGGTTTGCTCCAAGATAAGACGACTCCAATAAATTATTCTCAAAGCCAAGAGGAGCTTATTCAGGCCGTCACATTTGAGATGTGTGTGTGTGTGTGAGAGAGAGAGAGAGAGATACTATTTAATGTCCTCTCATATGAATTTTCCGAAAAAGAATATCAATGGTGTTTACTATTTGCAATCTTGTCAATTTTAATTTCTATTAGGATTTCTTGACATGTCTTAAAAGTATTTTTTGGTTTTTACTAAAAACTAAATATAATTTTGTTTTTATTTACTACAATATGTAGTTCACGCATTTGCAAATGCTCTAGATGTTGTACCAATCGCTCTTGCAAAAATTAGTGGACTCCAACCTATTGATACTTTGACAACAATAAAGGCTCAATAGGACAAGGTATGCATTATAGTCTCTTTTTCACAGGACATGGTATGCATTATAGTCTCTTTTTCACATCCATCAGTCTAATTGTGTGGCATCTAATCTCTTTTGAAAGTTGAAACTCATTCCAAAATTATTTGATTTTTCTTGATGCTCGGTTCTGACACTTTTGTCGTATGATGTACACACTTTCATAGTTGTTGGAATTATTTTCCTGTTCACCATAAGCTTCCTCATGTGCCATGTAACAACCAAGTTCATCCAAAAACTCGTGTGGCACCTCAAATGCTTCATCAAGAACTGCCTTAATATACTTAGCAACTTGGCTAGCCAACTGTTGGTTGGGTGTAACACCACACCACTATGTCTCCAACACTTCAACATGTTCCAAATCTATTGATGTGTTTTCTTCAATCATTGCTTGGTCATTGAAATTAGTGCTTCATTCCTCTAAGGAACTCAAAATTTGCTCAATTTCTTCCACAGTTGGAAAAGGTTCTATCAAAACCTTCATTTTTCTTAAGTTTTTTTGAGTCTGTCTCATTGCAAATTTATTGAACATCCTATTTGAAATGGTTAACCACTCTCTTATAATAGCCTTCAATTCTAGTTCACACTAACCCTACTAAACATTACATAGAAAAATTTATTCATTACTTTCATCTTGTTGGTCTCTGCAATGATGAATCACACTCAATAGGTGCTCAAACTCATGAACCCTTTTCTTGAATTGTTCCATCGTATTGCAATCAAAGATTTTCCTAGCTAAGTGCTTCAACACACTACCCATACTGCATGCTAAAGTTGTCATCTATACAAAACTTGGCATCGTCATGGTTTTCCACTACTAGTGCACTTTTCTTAGTGCAACACATTTTCCCTTGGTGAGTGCCCATGTCAAGAACATATACAACTTTCACTAGATCAAGCCTCACCAAATCATTATAAAGTTTTTGTAGATTATTGCAAAATACTTTGAATCCTTGTTTGGTACTTCCTTAAATTCTGCATACTTTCTTCTAACACATATCATGTATGGTATATTGCTTAGGTTTTCTAGTCAATTGCTTTCACTACTAATTAATGTACATCTACAGAATGAATCAAAGACGACTTAGCTAAGAGCATAGACCATGAATGTTTATGTTAACTTCTTCTAACATGGAAACATCAATTCACATTAAAGGAAATTATTGCCAAGTTGACCATAGAGTATAGTAGTAGTGCCAAGGATGATTCATGCAAACGAAATAGTATAATTTTTTTTCATTTTTTTTTAAATACTCAAAGATTGTCGCTCTTGCGACGACTAGTATTGTCGATGATATTGATAGTTCGTCGATGGTATTGATAGTTCATCGCAATGATTCGTTGCATCATTCATCTCGCGTGAGACGACTGATGAGCACCTTAGGTCGTTAATGGTATTGATAGTTCGTCGCAACGACTCATTGCATAATTCATCTCTCGTGCGACGACTGATGAGCACCTTAGGTTGTTGATAGTATTGATAATTCGTCACAATGATTCATTTCATAGTTCATCTCTCGTGCGATGAATGAAGAGCACCTTAGGTCATCGATGGTATTGATAGTTCGTTGCAACGATTCGTTGCACAGTTCGTCTCTCATGCGACGACTGAAAAGAACCTAAGGTCATCTCTCATGCGATGACATCATTGGGTCATCTCTCGAGCGATGACATCATTGGGTCATCTCGGTCGCGACGAGAGACAAAGGTCGGCTCTCATGCGACAACATCCTCAGAGCGTCTCGCTCGTGACGATCTCTTTAGGTTGTCTCACGTGCAACGACATCCTTAGGTCGTCGCTCGGGCTACGATATCCTAGGTTCATCTCACTTGCCATGACACGTGATGCGACGTTTGGGGCATCCAAGATTTGTCGCCATCTCCATGACATAACATCGCACAAACGTTGAAATGACCATCGCAAAATGACCCAAATTTACTAGTGATTCGATATGGAAATTTGCGTCAAAAGAAGAACTGGTGATTGAAATGAAGCTTGGGGGGGGGCATGTCTCTAGCCTCTGGTTATCATGTTGGAGTTAAGCCGCTAGCTTCTCAAGCTGGGGCCAATGACCCACCTTTGGAATTTACATTGGAAAGTGTCGAGCACAATTAGTTTTTGGTTTTAATCTCATTAAAACAATGAAACCAGTTTTGAGCATAGTTTTTCCTAGTTTCAAGCTCGTGAAAAAATGAAACCTACCAAAGCATAGTTTTACTTTGTTTCAAGCTTGTGTAAAAATGAAACCAATCTTGAGTTTAGTCTTTGTTCTTTCTCGTGCTCGTAAATACATGAGAACAAGTTACCAAGATTTGTCTTTTCTCTTTCTCATGCTCGCAAATACATGAGAATAGGATACCGAGTATACTTTTATTTCTTTTTCAGACTCGTAAAAGCTATACGAAAAAGAAACTCTTCGGAGTCTCCTTTAAGATCTTTTCAGACTCTCTAAATATGAAAAGATTGTCGAGTGAGCTTGTTTCCTTTCACACTCGTTAAAAGGTTAGAAAGGGTGTATTTTGAGTGATAGTTTACCCCTTTTTCGGCCTCATTAGACTAATTATGAAAAATGAATACTTTAGTCAAGCATGATTAGAAGAGTTCTCCTAGGTATCGTTTTATACTTTTTTGAACCATGGAGACTAATTTTACATAAAATTACTTATGGAGTTTTCTTTACGACCTTTTCAGACTCTCTAAGTATGAAAAGACCATCGATTTTACCTTCTTTGGACTCGTTAAACTTTACCTCGAAGGACCCACACATGGGACTGAACCCCTCCTTCTTCAAGATCGTTAATAATATGTCGAGGGAATCATCGCCATATGAGCTATATCGAGCATCTGTGATCCTCCTCCATCTCGTAAAACTAGAAATAGGTACTCACCAATCATGGTGAAAAAAATTTAGATGGTTTTTTCATCTTGTTATCTTCATTATCTGGCAACTTTCACTACTTTGAGTCGCCCTTGAACAAGGCACTTGTTTTGTCATCACATACAACAACCAGGTCGTCCATTCTCTCTCATTAACCACCATTTCCATCATTGTGTCACATTCCACTCATAGGTCCATGACCAATTATTATGGTATTCATTTGAGTTAATGGTGTCGAGTCAAGCCATTTGTTGTGCATACTTGTTCAAGGGAAGTTTCACTGCGTCAGCCACCTGTAGTCATTTTTTGCCTCTTTATCTCGGCCATCCCTGTGTCAGTTATGCTCTATTATTATGATCTTCACACCATATACCCTTACATGTTTCGTGTCAATTGATGGGGATACATGAAGGCCCTCCTTCAACGGATTTCACCCTGTCGACTCCAACTCATCATCCAATATTGAAATCTAGAAACCCATTAGTACCTTAGGACTTGCAGACATCAGTTGTAGGTCTCCTTGCATTTCGACAATAGCTTTACATCATTGGCTCATGTGGAATTAATCTATGAGTGTTCAATGTCAACTCCTTTATTCACACTTTGTATATTGTACTAGGTATCTTGGGTTCCATCATCATCATCGGTGGATTCCCTTGCGTTTGTTAACGATATATGTTAATGACCGGTAATTATACGGTTTCTACCATGCTCGAATTCAACTCATTTATTTGCATGTTGTAGATTCATACCATTTGGATAGAGGATGAATACCTTGGGATAAGATCGCACTCATGTTAGGTGATATTTCCCAAGATGTGATGGAGAATATTCACGAGCACTTCACAGATTGCTTAGTTATTAAGTCATATCACTGATTTGTATTATGTGACATAGATCCACATTTGTCCTTGGTAGTGGCTATGATTTCACTTGCGTCTTGCATGGATCCACAGTGTATACTTTCATGGCCATGATCGAGTCATGATTGGTTCTTAATGGATCCATGGTGTAATATGTTGTGGCCATCATCCCCTCACGTGTGTCATGCATGGATCCACAATGTATTTATGGTAGATATGCTCTGGTATTTCTTACCAAGCATGGGTATGCCTGCCTCGGGGACCTTTTTCAGCAGGACCGACGATGCTCTTTTCCAAGCTTCTTTGCCCAAAATCTCAGCGACTTGATTTATAAATTGTTTTGGCCACCAGACACCTCTTTTGACCTCACACTTTAAGGGGCATCTGTTATAGATTTATTTGCCACCAAATCATTAGGTCATTTTCACCTAAAGACCACCTAATCACTATGTCATTATCCCTTAGAAACCCCTTATTTTAACCCTTAAAACCTACCGATTCTTCCCTGAGTTTCCAGCGAAATTCCAACTCGACCACCTTTTTCCTTCATTGTGGGTGCGACAAAAAGGGATGGTCACTCATGTTTGCCTGTTAAGGAGAAACCAATCACTCTATCTATGTGTCTAGGGAATGACCAAGACTAGAAACTCCTATTTTTGGATTTGGTTTCGATGGATGAGACTTCCCACTGATTTCTCGGGGTTTACCCTCAAGAAGGCTTCCACTATGAACTCGAGAATCCTATCGTAGTAACTATATGGCCTTATCCCTAAATCCCTATAAAAACTAAGCCACTTCCCATGGGGAGAGAGGAGGAAAGAGCTAGTAAAGTTACTTTGGTGATTTGGTTGCAAGACTTGGGCAAGGAGCTTGGAAGGAGGCCATCTCTTCAGTCTACATTTGTAAGTTGTAACATTGCTTCTTTGATTAATAGAAGACGTACTTGATGTTTTCCTCTATCTATTTATTCATATAAGTTTATGTATTCATTGGTAGAGAATTAGTATAATTATGTGTTATGATATACTATTAGATATGTTGTTAATCCATGCATGAGTGCTTTGATCTTTGGGAGGTTTTCATCTTCTCTATTTGTTTTCATGTACGAATCAGATCTAAGAACATCCTTAGTTTATGTCTCTATTCATGTCTTAGGTGCTGGTAGAACCTAAGGGAGCTCAGCTCCTGTAAGGTGCAAAATCCCTACAACAACAACTTGCAACACTAGCTGCAATATACTCTACCTTTGTTGTACTGAGTTCCATTGATGTCTGCTTCCTTCTTAACCATGAGATCATAATTGATCCCAGACTGAAGCAACATCCAGAAGTACTCTTCTGATCCACTGCTCTCCCTGCCCAGTCAGAGTATGTATAAACCTGTAGCTTCACATCTCCACCTGAGACATATCTCAATCCACATCCAATCATACCACATAGGTGCCTCAACATATATTTGGTTTCCATCCAATGTACATGTCTAGGTTCAACCATGTACTGAATCAAGGTGTTCACAGCAAAACATATGTTTGTCTTGGTGTTAACCAGGTACATCAAGGATCCAATCAGTTGTTTCTACATCGTGGGATACACCAAATATGAAGATGAATTACTCAAAAGCTTCAAATTTATCATCATGGGTGTGGCCATTGACTTGCAGCCCATCATCCCGAATATCTGCAGGATCTCAATAGTGTATTTTACTTGGCTAAGGAAAATATCATATGATCTCTACCACACCTCCAATCCCAAGAACTAATGCATCAAACCTAGATCATTTATCTCCAACTCTGAAATGAGCTCCCTCTTGCACCCAACTATCCTGTCAGAAACAGGACATCCACATATAGAACCAACATCAGCGGGAAACCATTATCAAATTTGTAGTAAAGGTTGGGATCTACATCACTCTTGGTAAATCCCAAGCTCATTAGATAGCCATCTGTCCTAGCATACCATGCCCTAGGGGCATGTTTCATCGCGTACAAAGCCTTCTTTAGTTTGCACACATGGGACTCCTTCCCATGAATCACAAACCCTTGTGTCTACTATGTGTACACTTCTTCCTCAATTACAACATTCAATAAAGCAGTCTTGACATCCATTTGGTGTAATCTCCATCCCATCGTGGAAGGAATGGCAATAATCGATCTAATGGAAGTGTACTTTGCTACTGGAGCAAATGTCTCATCATAGTCTTCTCCCTCTCTTTGGGAGAATCCTCTAGCCACAAATCTCACTTTGTACTTATCTATGTTGTCATCCGCAGCATGCTTGATCTTGTAGATCCATTTGTAAGTCACTACTGACGTATCTTCTAGTCTCGGAACCACCTCCCACACATCATTCTTCAAGAAGGATTGATACTCCTCCATCATGGCATCCTTCTATTCTCGTTTTTCAACAGCTTCTTTAAAGGTGGAAGGCTCTGAATCAATGATGCTTCTCATCAGTGCCACATAGCTGGAAAACTTATGTGGTCTCTTACTCTCTCTAAAAGAGCCTTTGGGAGTTGCATGTCCTTTGTCTTCCTGCAAGGTGTTCTAGAGCCAAGCTGGTCTCTTCTTGTTGACTGCAACTTCTCTAGGTGGATCTACAGGTCTCTTTGACTCTACCATCTCATTTTGAATTTCTAGAATGGGTTCCTCTGGTGTAGAGTCTTCCATGATTGCTTCCCTTGGAGCCTCCTTCTCCTCTCCGTCCCATCCATGTGAGACTCCCTTGATATTCTAAAGGCTTCATCTTCATCAAATGTTACATCCCGGCTGATCTCGATCTGTCTCTACCCAAGAATGTATATTTTGTAAGCCTTCAAAGTCTCACTGTATCCAAC
>JZKD02S1897467.1:0-10956 GCA_000966675.3 Picea glauca
TGAAAATTAACAAATAGTCTTTATAATTGAAATACAAATATATATAAATAAAAATACAATCAAACACATACATAATATATATGTAAAAATTGTAAAATTTAAAAACAAACAATTTAACCTAATGGAGTAACTTAATCTTTTTCCAAAAATTTCAAATATTTTATCTTTATTATATCTTTATTACAAAAAGAAAAAAATGTTTTATTGTTATTAAAAAGGAAAAAAATACAACTAAATAAAAAAACACATATAAATTTAATAAGTAAAGCATAGAATCAAAAAATAAAATGGATTGCGGAAGTGCTTTGAATTGACGGGAGATAAACAGAAACACGGACATGAATAAGACTCCACATGTATCCCTATTTTCTTATACGGTGATATTAATATTTTCCTATATGGAGATATTAATGATATTTTAAAGTTCACCCATGAGACAATGCATATAGCTTGTCTCACACAACATTATCCAGTCTATTGGATTAGGATTATAATCTCTTTTTAAGGGCTATTAGGTTTCCTCTGTATAAAAATGGAACAAATCTTAGCATGTCTATTCATCTATTTATTGCATTGAATAATTGCAGGGATGAATCACTTAGTGTGATTCATACTTTAAATAAAATAGCAAGTAGGTAATAAAAAATGTCTGACCTATCCTGCATTTTTTCTATTATTTTTCAAATGATAAACTAGGAATAATATGTACCCATTCAACAGTTGCTTCTTCCATCACCATCCTTCCAACAGCTGGATAAGCTGTAGAACCTTGTCGGCATGCAAGAACCAATACCGCCATGCAAGAACCAATACCATTAACAGATCTGAAATGGCTGGCTGTTACAATCCATTATTCAGATGGAATTAGTATTCACTCATTAAAACTGAAAGAAACCTTAACATATTCACTCATTAAAGGAATACAATAACACAACCACATGCGCACATAAAGATACAGATCCGAAATGAACCCATATAACCTTGCAAGAACCAACGCCGCCATGCAAGAATACCATTAACAGATCCAAAATGAACCCAACCCACTCAGAGTGGACACCATAGAACCTTGCAAGAACCAACGATGCCATGCAAGAATACCATTAACATATTCGAAATGAGCCTTGCCTCCATTCAAGAACCAACACCACTGTTAATAGATCTGAAATGGCTGGCTGTTACAATCCATTATTCAGATGAAATTAGTATTCACTCATTAAAACTGAAAGAAACCTTAACATATTCACTCATTAAAGGAATACAATAACACAACCACATGCGCACATAAAGATACAGATCCGAAATGAACCCATATAACCTTGCAAGAACCAACGCCGCCATGCAAGAATACCATTAACAGATCCAAAATGAACCCAACCCACTCGGAGTGGACATCGTAGAACCTTGCAAGAACCAACGCTGCCATGCAAGAATACCATTAACATATTCGAAATTAACCTTGCCTCCATTCAAGAACCAACACCACTGTTAATAGATATGAAATGGCTGGCTATTACAATCCATTATTCAGATGGAATTAGTATTCACTCATTAAAACTGAAAGAACCAACGTCACAATGAAAGAATACCATTAACAGATCTGAAATCAATCAAAACCAATCAAAGGCATCAACTCATTAAAATGAACCGAACCCACTCGGAGTGGGAATGGCTGGCTGTTACAATCCATTATTCAGATGCAATTAGTATTCACTCATTAAAACTGAAAGAAACCTTAACATATTCACTCATTAAAGGAATTCAAACTGAAACCATATATTACATTACCAAATCAAGATTTAATTACTTGTGAAAACCAATATAACCGTGAAAAACGAGATTATCATTTGAGAACATCAACAAAATTTCTATCATATCGCACCAAATCAAGATTTAATTACCTGCGAACAAAAATTTTGTTAGTGAGAAGCTTGTGGATTCCGTTCTCTTCGCCTCTTCTTCGTCCATAATTCATAATTAGCCTTAACAAAAAACAAACACCATTAGCAAAATAACAATAATCAACAAAATACAATAACACAATGGACCACTCCATCACAACCACACGCGCACATAAAGATACAGATCCAAAGATATAGATTGAACCGATCCGATATAGATTGAAGCTGAGAGACATAAATAGTTTCAGATCCATCCCATTTTCGGTTGGAGTTTGTCCACCCACAAAGGACGTTTGATAATGGATGAATCATAATGGGTTCCCTCTAATGGATGAATCGTAATGTATTGCCTCCTATGAAATCCAAGTCATGGTGTCTCTTCCTGACCCGACTAAGCACCCATCGTTTCATCTAGCAAGTTAGCAGGGCACATAAGTACTAAGATGAAGGAAGAAGGTATGATTTTCTAAATGATCTAGGGTTTGGATTAACCAAAGGTCTGCCAAATCATTTCCTAGGGTTTGGATCAACTCTAATAACTTTAATAAGAACAACTAGACTGGCTTTTAACCAATGGTCAGTCAAATCCTTTCATAGGATCAACTCTTGCTTTTTCAGCCTGTAAGATTTTTAGGCCAATGGCCAGCCAAATCTTTCCTATCCATTTAAACCATCAATGACGAGTCCATTATTGGTTTGCATCATCAACGAGGAGTCCATTCTTGGTTTAAACCAAAAAAATATATTCTTGGTTTAAATTCCACAACATATGAAACGACAATATTTGAAGTGCAGATAGTGGATGGAATTCTCATTTGAAAATCTAGAAGTATTTATAATATATAATATTATTACAAATATTTAAATTAACAAACTATCTTCTTTAAGATTAACAATTAATTATCATTAAATTTGTGTAGCAATTGTTTTAAAGTTAAAAGATTAATATTTTAATAATTTTTTTTTTTTAAATTAAATATCCAATTGTATTATATGACATGATAAAATATCCAATCCATGTGCCTTACTATAAAATTTGAAAAATATTTTTTTTTAATATAAAAATATCAAATTCTTTTAAATCAAATATCAAATTGTCTTACATGGTATGAGAAAACTATGTAACTTTTATAGATTAACAAAATGTAAATGGAGGTGTAGGGGAAATTTTTTGGATTTCAAAGGAAATATGGAGATTTCATTTGTTTGGAATTTTGGAAGGTCAACAAAGTAAAGGCTTAAAGTCTCAATTACGTAAAGGATTACAGTCCCTAATGTTACATTTATAGATTAATAAAAGTCTATAATGTAACATTTATAAATTAATAAAATGTAAATGGAAGGGGTGGTAGGTGTAAGGGAACTAGTTTGGATCTAGAAGAAAATATGGAGAATTCATTTGTTTGAAATTTTAGAAGGTCAACAAACAATTGAGAAAATACTTGTAGTCTCTAGTGTTGATATTTTATTTATACAACTAGCATTTATGGTTCTTCTTTATTATTACGATCGTTTAGCACATTAGTTGCATATATAATATCATTGAAAGAGAGACAATCATAGAAACAAGAGAGACACAAAGATTATCCTTGAAAACCCTCTAGCTGAAGAAAACACAACTAACTTCCTCAATATAGATTATCCAACCAAGAACTATGATTCTCTCCAAGAGAGAAATAACAAGGTAGAAGATCCTCCTATAATCCTTCATTAGGAAAGAGTAGCGCACCACTTAACGAAGAGATACCAAGAGATAGACCAAAACCCTCATTGACATCACACCTAGTTGCGGAAACTACTCCTCCAAGAATTGTCCACTTTTCTTCTTATTGCAGAGATCATTGAGTGAGTGAACAAGTGAGGAACTAACCTCCCTTATAAATAGTAGTCCGACCTCCTTAAATTTGGTCTGGGTTGACCTCTCAATTTACCCTCTTAAATTACATTTAATTGTCAAGGCACAATAGGGACGACTTTTACAAATGCACAATAGGTTTGTTTTAGTAAATATAATACAATAACATTCTTTAGTTTTTATCTTGGTCAAATATGATAATGATATCTTCTGAAGCTACTCAATCTTCAACAATCCCTCTTAGCAAGGAAGGTATTCTTCTTGTCACGATCATCATCATTGCTTCTGCATACTTGGTTATTGTCTTGTTTTCAATCAAAGATCTATATGTCATATGAAGTTTCTTCACTTTCTCTGGAATAATGTACCAACCTACATTGGGGTTACCAACCTGTACTGGTGTAAAGTACTAGCCTACGTTGGGGTTACCAACTTGTGATGGAGTAGTGTACCATCCAGTGTTGGGGTTAACAACCTGAATTGTGTTGAATTAATGTAACTGCAAAGTGTATTATTATTATTATTTGATATAGTATTCATTGGATCAATCCCCATTATGGATTGATCATGTCGGCTATTGTAAAAGGACCAAATCCCCTTTTGCAGATTGGTCATAATATAATTGTAATAGGAAAAAGAAGAAGTCGGCCCTAGAATATATCAAAGAGGCACAAGAATATAATAAAGGTGGTTATAACCACCCAAATTAAGAAGTTGGCCCTGCCAGTGAAGAGACACTTCACACGTGCCAGATTAGTATAAATAAGGAGGCTAGCGCCTCACTTAGGCACACCTCACTTGCTCATTGAGAGACAAGTTTCAGAGCTTCTATTGGAGAAGAAAGAGAGAGTGTAGCACATCTTTGGGAGAGGATCTTCTGTATTAGCTTGGGTTATATCTTGGCATTGTATTGTCTATCTATAATAAGGAAATTTTGCTTGGTTTTCTTCCCCTAGAGGGTTTCCCAGGATAAATGATGTGTCTCTTGTGATTGTGTATTTCTCAGTGATCTTGTATTATGTTTCTATTATCTATTGAAATGCAAAGAACTATAATAATGGCTTAAACATTAACATGGTATCAGAGCCAAGCTGAAGAAAGCATCTTTCACAAGAGTGAAAAACGTCATTGTTGTCGTACATGCAAATTAGGGATTTTTGATGGCGAATCTTATCAGCCCTAAAACCATCTAGAAAAGTGCACCCTCCCCCAAGGATTACTTTGGCACTCTCAATGTACCTTTTCAGTGGATAGATCTCCCAGAAAGTGAAACCCTAGTTACACAAAGTACCAAAAGCACCAGAAAACTAGAGAACTAGAAGTACCAGAGTACCAAAGGTACCAAAAAACTAGAAGCACGAGTCCAAAAATCCCCAGATCAATTTTGGAGGGGTAAAAGTTGGATTTTCTTAGATCCAAGCATACTAGGCTACTCGCCTCACCCAAGAACATTTCCTTGTAAGTTCAGAATTTGATTTTGAGCATTTTCATTTTTTGGTCATTTTCCTAGCTCCAGGTAAAAGATGTCTGCAAGCACGAAGCTTGCTGACAAACTGGAAGGCATGGAAAAATTATGTTCCTAGAGGTATAGTATCAGCTTGATCCTTGAAGAGAATGACCTAGCAAGATTAATCAAAGAAGAAATACCGGAACTCGAAGATGCTGCAGAAAAAGCTAAGCATCTAAAGGACACGATTAGGTCCAAAAGAATCATTGCAAATTCAATCAAAGACCACCTGATTCCTTATGTTTCATCAAATAAGACTCCAAAATAAAGGTTTGATTCCCTAAGAAGACTGTATGAAGTAAATAACATAAACCAGAAGATGAATCTAAGAACTCAACTGAAGAATACGAGGATGCAGAAAGGAGAAACAATCCAAGAATATTTCTCCTGAATCTCAGAATTTAAAGAACAGTTAGAAGCAATTGGAGACACCATAGATGAATATGAACTCATAATGATAGCTATTAATGGTCTCACAATACCTTGGTATGCATTCATACAAATGATTTGTGCCAGAACGAAGAAATTTAAGTTTGACCGTCTATGGGAAGAATGCATTCAAGAAGAAACAAGAGTAGCTAACTGTGAAGCGCTACTAGAAAGAGATGATGATAAATACCTAGCTACTCACACCAAAATAGGAAGGAAGAAACCCTACTTCCAAAAGGAGACTCATAAAGAGCCTCAATTGCTAAACAAATTCAATAATAAATAATCTCATCCAAGGAGATTTTAGAAGAGAGGACAACAAAGGGAAAGAGATTACTCAACTGTACAATGTTATCATTGTGACAAGATGGGACACATTGTGAAATTTTTTCCATCTATATGAGAATAATACAAGAGGAAACATAAGAGGCACCATGCCCATACAGTTGAAGATGAAGATCCACCTGCAAAAATGATAAGAGAGAAGATCAAAGACTATGTCTTAATCTCGGCCCTCTTAGGATCAGTAACAACTGGAGAGGATGTGTGGCTAATTGATAGTGGTGCCTCCAAGCACATGATAGGTCAGAGAGATATTCTCTCTTGTATTTCAGAAAATAATTTTTCTAAGAAAGTGACACTTGGATATGATTACCAATATCCCATCAAGGGAGTGGTAGAATCAAGATACAATATAAATTCAAGGAACTCAATAAAGATGAAGGGCGTACTCTTTGTACCAGGTTTGACAAAGAACCTACTCTCCATTTATTCTTTATAAAATAAAGGCTTCAGTGTTTCCTTTATAGATGGAGAGGTCCTCATGTGGGCTAAAGGAGAAACCCTCAATGAAGAAATCATCATTGGAAGAGAAGAAAATGGCTTGTACAAACTAAAGGGTCACTCGGAGGCTACCATGACCCATGACATTGAAAACACATGTGAAATTTGGCATAGAATATTATCTCACATCAATTACAAGGTGCTACCATACATATGCAAAGTTATCATAGGTCTACCAAAATTCAAAATTGACCATGAAGGCGTGTGCAATGGATGTGCGCAAGGGAAGAACATCAAGAACCCTTTTCCGAAGAGAAACAACAAATCAGAAGGAGTCCTAGAGATCATTCATTCAGATGTATGTGGCCCAATGCCATCATCCTCCATTAGTGGGTATTTATACTATGTATCGTTTATTGATGATTATTCTTGTAAGACGTGGGTGTATTTTTTGAAATATAAAGATGAAGAGTTCAACAAATTCAAGGAATTCAAAGCCTTGATAGAGAACCTTTCCAAAAGAAAGATGAAGATACTCAAGTCAGATAATGGAGGAGAATATACCTCAAAAGAGTTTGTGAGCTTCTAAAAAGATGTTGGGATCAAGAGAGAACTCACAACTCCCTATAATCCTCAATAAAATGGTGTAGTTGAACGAAAGAACATAATAATAATTGAAGTTGTGAAGACTATGATCCATGATCAAGATCTGCCAATGTGCTTATGGGTAGAAGCAACAATGACAGCCATTTATTTGAAAAACTGATTATCCCATAGTGCACTTGGGTTCAAGACCCCTAAAGAGATGTTCATCGGAAAGAAGCCAGAGGTAAGCCATCTCAAAATATTTGGCTGCCCATTTTTTATACATATTCTAAAAGAGAAGAAAAACAAGTTGGAACCTTTAGGAAGAAGGGAATATTTGTGGGATACTATGAGGTATCCAAGGCCTTCAGAATTTACATACCCGGTCATCGCCACATTGATATCAATAGGGATGTCACTTTTTATGAAGATGCAACACTCGAGAAATCGAGAAGATGTCATCTTGAAGAAGTACATGAAGAAGAGCCTGTAATCCCTAGAACTACAGAATCAGTGAGGGAGGTTCCCAGAGCTACAGAACTAGTGAGGGAAGACATAGTTTCCCATGATGAGTAAATTACAGAAGATCATGATATAGTAGAATTTCAAGAACTGCCTCAGATGATGATACTCCATAAAACAAATCCATCTTGGGCTAGAGAGCTAATTCAATATGGAGAGAAGTATGGTGTTCCCCAAGGAACCATGAGACAGGTGAAAAGGCCAAAGACATTCTCCAATTATACGGCTCTGATATGTGACCTCCTAGAGAAGGATCCTACCTGCTTTGAAGAAGCCATTCAGATGAAAGAATGGGAAGATGCCATGATAGAGGAATACCAATCCATAATAAAGAATGATGTATGGGAAATAGTTCCCATACCAAAGAGTAAATATGTGGTATCCTCCAAATGGCTCTTCAAAATAAAACATGCTTCTCACGGAAGTATTGAAAAGTATAAATCAATATTCATCGCTCAAGGCTTTTCTCAAAAAGAAGGTATTGACTATGAACAAACATTCGCTCCTATAGCCAGATACACTTTGATCAAAACCATCATAGCCCTTGCAACTAAGATGAAGTGGAAGTTGCACCAAATGGACATAAAGACAGTTTTCGTAAATGGTGTCATTGAAGAGGAAGTGTATATAGAGCAACCTCAAGGATTTGAAGTTGAAGATAGGAAGTCTCATGCATGGAGGTTGAAGAAACAATTGTATGGATTGAAGCAAACTCCTAGAGCTTGGTATGGCTGGATAGACAGTTTCCTGACGAGCTTGGGCTTTACCAAGATTAAAGTAGATTCTAATCTCTACTTCAAGGTTATGAACGATGATCCAGTGATATTACTACTATATGTGGATGACTTATTCTTAACCAAAGAAGAAAATCTCATCATTGAATGTAAGAAGAGACTTGCCTCTGAATTTGAAATGAAATACCTTGGCCTAATGCAATATTTCTTAGGTCTTGAGGTATGGCAAAGTCTAGAGAGGATCTTCCTTAACCAAGGGAAGTATGCAGTCGAAATCCTGAAGATATTTGACATGTTCGAATGCAAGTCCATGAATACACCCATGGAAGAAAAGCTGAAGCTGTTGGTCGTCACTTAGTCATAATTGATTGATGCCATGCTATACAGACAGATTATTGGATCATTGATGTACCTGACGAACACCAGACCATACATTTGTTTTTCCATTAAAACCTTGAGTCAGTTTCTGGTAGAGCCTAGACATGTTCACCTAGTGGATGCAAAACATGTGATGAGGTACCTTAAGGGTACAATAGAGTGTGGTCTTAGCTATGATGGAGATCATGATTTCACATTGAGTGGATATATTGATGCAGATTGGGCAGGAAGTGTTTTTGACAGGAAAACCACTTTAGGAGGTTGTTTCAGTTTGGGATCAACCATGATCTCATGGCAGAGTAGAAATCAATCCATCATTTCTCTCCTCAAAGTGGAAGAAGAATACATTGTTGCATGTTCTTTCAGCTGCGAAACTATATGGCTTCAAAAGTTGTTGCCCGATCTATTTGACCTAGAGATGGAAGAAACCACGATCCTATATGACAACCAGAGCTGCATAAAGATGACAAAGAATCTTGTATTCCATGACAGGTCGAAGCAAATAAAGATCCGATATCATTACATCAATGACATGGTGCAAAGAGGAGCCATAAATCTCTAGTATGTTAGCACTGATGAATAGGTTGTTGATGTGTTGACCAAGCCTTTATCTCATGTAAAGTTTGAGCATTTTTGAGATAAGCTTGGTATAGTCTGAAAGGACCTTCCTCAAAAGGGGGAGTAGTTGTTGTGATAAGACATCTCTTGCTTCCATCTTTATTGCTGTGACGTAAAGAAATACGATGTGATGAGACTAGAACTGTGCTTTCGATTTGATAGCTGCGATGTAAATCCGATCTAATATCATGTTTCCAGCTTGATTGTTGTGACATGAAGCAGGACGAGTATCTTACTTCCAGCCTTTTTGTTGTGACGTAAAGCAAGACGATGAGATGAGACTAGTATTGTTCTTTCAACTTGACAGTTGTGATGTAAAGTCATTCTAGTACCTTGCTTCCAACCTGATGGTTATCACGTAAAGAAAGACAATGTGATGAGACTAGTACTCTACTTCTCGCTTGATAGTTGTGACGTAAAGCCAGTCTAGTAACTTGCTTCCATCTTAAGTCCTATGATGTAAAGAAAAACATTTATATGAGACTAGTATTGTTCTTCCATCTTGAGAAGCTATGACGTAAAGCCAGTCTATTATCTTGCTTCTAGCTTGATTGTTGTGATGTAAAGCAAGATGAGTACTGAGCTTCCATCTTGACCGTTGTGACGTAAAGCTAGTCCTGTATTATGATGAGCCAACCTCATGCTGTGATGATGATGATGTATTAGTTTTATACTAATACATATTGATGTAGATGATGATTGCATTCCTTTGAGAATGACGATGTTTCTGATGAAGATAACTTATGATGATTTATAGATACGCTAGTGAGTGTTCCAAGATGATATTGATGATGTTTTCCTCTCACCCACTTGATGTCGTTGATGATGTTGTCCTCTCTCTCTCACCTGATGTTGTTGAAGAATACCCTTCTTGTTAAGGGGGGAGTGTTGAAATAATGTAACTACAAAGCGTATTCTTATAATTATTTGATATATTATTCATTGGATCAATCCCCATTGTGGATTGATCATGTCATCTATTGTAAATAGACCAAATCCCCTTTTTCAGATTGGTCATAATATAATTGTAATAGGAAAAAGAAGAAGTCGGCCCCATAATATATCAAAGAGGCCCCAAAATATAATAAAGGTGGTTATAACCACCCAGATTAAGAAGTTGGCCCTGCCAGTGAAAAGACACTTCACACATTCCAGATTAGTATAAATAAGGAGGCTAGCACCTCACTTAGACACACCTCACTTGCTCATTGAGAGACAAGTTTTAGAGTTTCTATTGGAGAATAAAGAGAGAGAGTGGTGCATCTTTGGGAGAGGATCTTTTGTATTATCTTGAGTTATCTCTTGGCATTGTATTGGGTATCTATAATAAGGAATTTTTGTTGGGTTTTCTTCCCCTAGAGGGTTTCTGAGGATAAATGTTGAGTCTCTTGTGATTTTGTAGTTCTCAGTGATCTTGTCTTATGTTGTTGTTATCTTTTGAAATGCAAAGAACTATAATAATGGCTTAAACATTAACACATTGGCGTAACGTATAAGCCTACGTTGGGGTTACCAACCTACACTAGGGTAGCATACCAACCTAGGTTTGGCTTACCAACTTGCGTTATGATAACGTAATAGCCTAATCTATCTCTCTCTCTCTTTCTCTCTCTCCTCTCCCCTCTCTCTCTCTCTCCCATCCATCCT
>JZKD02S1897467.1:42888-76491 GCA_000966675.3 Picea glauca
GTCTCGACTTTGATTGTAAGTTGATTCATTGTTCAAGTAATAAAATAATACTTTTCCCGTCCCAATGCATGAGTTATCTATGGTTTGTGTAATTTATGCTTAATTTCTAACCCTCAAGTAGAAAATTAGCATGCATGTGTAGTTGTTTGTCTTGATTGCAGGATAACTTTGGAAGGAGCAGCACAATAAAGTGGTCAAAAGCGCAACGAAGGATCTACACCAAACATCAGTAAAAAGGTTAGTAGTTCATTTCCATGCATGTATCATGAAAGAGGGGTTTAAGTTTTGGGTGGTAGGTTAAAAAGTTATTTCTTTACTGTCAAAATCTGCATGCAATTCTGACCCTAGTTTGCTAGTCCGTAGGGTATTTTTCCCAACAACAGTGATGTAATTTATTTATGCAACTATTTTCCTTGTTTCCACAATCATTTTTTTTTTTCTGAATTATGAAATAGAGAAAAGAAGAACATAATTCATTGGAACATATGCTCTGTTTCTTGACTTTGGATAATTTAAATGTTTTCCTCTGATAGACAGGTGGGGAATTCTTAACCGCTTCCCATATGAATATTGATTTGTTTCCTATCTCTTCTTATGATTTCCATTCAAAGCCCTGAGATCTAGTGTTTTATCTTCCTTTCACTACAGTTTAATCTTATAGAAAATATTTGTAAATTTTTCTGTGGTGACTCCATTGCCCAATGGTCTCCCTTCTCTGTCCTTACTCCATTTCTCACAATTAAAACCTTGTACCCTTATAACTATCCTAATATCTATTTCCAACAAAGTTAGATCATGCAGAGAGATCCCTCTCTGAGTCTTGGATGGCTATATCCTTGACTTAAAGTGGTTTTGTGGTTACCCCTACCTATTTCCTCCTCCGCCTGGGAAATTACAGGGTGATAACATAATGGCGACTCCACTGGGGAACTTTCTCCAGTAGTGCACCTCGAGTTCCAGATCTAATAACTAATGGTGGACAGTGACAAGACATAAGAAGGATGAAATATTTCACGTGGTGAGTCCAATCAGCTCCATACAGTGCCAACTCAAAGACTCCACTGGAGGAAGAAACTGACATGAGAAAGCAATTTGGGAAGACCAGGTATTCAAGCTCTAATTGTATTCAAGATTTTATAGGTTTTTTCTGTAATTATTTTCTCTCTTATTCTGATGCTCGTCAAGAGTATATTTTCAAAGTTTACATTGATCATTTACAAATTGATGAGCCTCAAGAGACTAAGCCCCAATTTGTATATCATGTACATACTCATAAACCTGTGCACATCCCATATACACCTGTAGAAATCCCAGTGATACATAATCCTCGTGATTTATCTCCTACTCCTCCTAAAACTCCATATATATATAAGCCCCTTTCTTTACCTCTTGTACTTACAAAAATCCCAGACAGATATAAGCCCCTAGATTTTCTTCCTATTCTCCATGACCTCCCTACCAATTACATCAATAATCTGTCGAGGTTTGATGGAGAAAATGTGAAGATCACTGTTGAAAAGCACATCCAAAGTTATTGATATGTTTGATGTGGAAGAAGATGATGTATGTATCAGGATGATTTCCCTATGATTGTAAGGTAAAGTCAAAAATTGGTTTAAGGATCTTCCCGCTGCAAGCATTGATAACTTTCATCAATTTGTGAAAATTTTCCTAGATAAATGGGTGAGCAGGGGAAATGTATTTCTCATCTTAGAAGAGTATGACCATTTGAAAAGATAGCCAGGGGAAACAATACAACTATTTTCACCAAGGTTCAATAAGGTATATCATGGAATTCCTATTGATATAAGGCCATCCCCAGGATCATCTCACTTTCATTTCCCATGTGCCTTTGATCCTGAGATGGAATTCCAATTAAGAGAAAGGAACACTACAACCCTTGAATAAATGCAAATGATTGCAGTTGATGTGGAAGCTAATTTGATGAACAAAAGGTCCAAGCTAAGGGAAGAAGAGAAAGATAGAACAAAAGAGGAACAGATGACATATTCAGAAGTGAAACTAGATCTCCTGGAAAACACTATAAAAGAGATGATGCAGATGATTAGCAGAAAAGATAAACTTCTTGTTCAAAGATCACGTGTTCAAATAGTTACAGAACAAACAAGGATCAATATCCCCAAACACTTTGCAACTCATCCTTGGTATCATGGATTGGATAGTGATTGTTGCATGTATTCAATTCACATCATAGTCAATGATGAAGTTCCAACTCAGCTTGTGTTACACATTATTTTCGTCACCCTTATAATCGTTAATGATGCAAACCTATCTGTTTCCTTTAGAGGGGTCAGTGGCCTGAATTCTTGAAGAGAGAAGGGAGAATAATTTTTCCTGAGAGAAGAAGTTTTATTTTCCTTTGTAAAAACCTTATTAAGGAAGATCGTCATAGTCTACATTATACACAGGGTGCGACGATGCCTGATTTTTGCATCCTTCTCTAAAGCTAGACTATGGAAGTTCTGTAAGCTGTACTATAGCTAGGGTGCACCAATTCATGTACGTGGAAAAAATGAGCATCTTCTCGATGCTTCTAGAAGGAGAATCTTCTATGATAAGGTGACCTTTCAACAATTTGGATCTTACTCTCTTTCATGATTTAGTGGGATCATCCTAACCTCCTCACGCTATCCTCTTCAGCGTATAAAAGGAGAGGAGCTCTCATGGAGAAAGTTAGCTTGATCTTGGCTTGGGATTAATCTTGTGGATTGGAAATTGAGCTTGGGTTTTGTAGCTTGGATTCTTTGGAGCTTGTATATTGGCTTTGATATTTTCTTTTTCAAGATAGATTGTGAGTAGATATCATATCTACAGTCAGAAAAGACTACAACAGTACTATCCGTGAGGTATCAAGGAAATGTGAGTCAAATCTCACCAAAAGTCGGAGAAGTGCTCCGAGTTTCCAAGATTCCTACGGAAAGACATGACACCACTATAAGGGATTAGAATGTACAGAGTGGAGTTGATCTCGACAACCCACGGAAAATGGATGCCACCACTGTCGGACATCTAGACATGAATACTGGGTCAATCATTTTTAATAAAAGTAGAAAATCTTGCAGGATACTGAAGAGAATCCCATGACTTCGTATAGATCTTTTTGACAAGATGGAGAACACCATGTATTCTCTGCAGAGTAGTTTTAGTATTTACTGCCCACTGAAAATGATTCATAAGATAGAGTCTAAAAATTTCATCATTATTAGGAATTGTTGGAAGGAACCTGACAACATCAAGGCATCTAGTTGTATCTTTCTTCCACATTCTTTAATACATATATAGTTTTCTTTCCTATATGAATCTTATTTTTTCATATTGTATGATTCCCTTGATCACGTACATAGTTTCATATCAAATAGACTCTATTATTCTTGTCTTCATTGGCTTGTTTTCTTTTACAGATATTTCTCCATAAGACTCATGATGGATCTTGGATTGCATTGGCGAATTTGGATCTTCGATATTTAAAAGGTATGTTCTAGGTCATTTTCTCATTTGATAATTGAAATCTAAAGAAAGAGTAGTGTGTTGTCTTTTTTTGTTCTAGTTTCGTAGTGAAGCTAGGGGGATTGATTTGTGTCCACACTTAGAAATTAGCCTGATAACATCTTGTTGAAGAGCCATCAACTGATATGATGTGCATGTTTGATGACATTCCATATGTAGATGATTTTCCAAAATATGATCATCAGGGTGATGATTATGTGGTTGAGTTTGATGATGACTTTTTAGAGAAACCAACACCATCTTCATGGGAAGAAGAAGTCCAATTATCACAATTCCAAGATGAAAATCAAACTCTGCACACTAATCAAGATAGCAAGAAGGAAATTGTGGGAAATTTTTAAGAAAGTGCAAACTGCTTGCCCCTATGTTTTGCCTCACTCCTGAGAAAACATTGCAAGAAGATTGTAAATAGTAAGAATGAGGAGTGTTCTGATGAACCAGTTGAGGAAAACATGGATGATATAGAATATTCTTTAGATCTGGAAGCGAAACCCCTGAATCTTTTAGAATTTCAAACCTCAGATGAAATCATAGAGCATGGGACAGGTAATGAACTGATCCATTTTGATTACTTTCCCTTATGCTTTAGCTCATTTCAGATTGTGAGAGAGAATATTATTCATATTCTGGTTGAGGATCATAGTGTAAGCCATGAAATTCTAGTAGAACCAAGGCCACAGTCATCTAAAGCACCTTATGACCCAATAGTTGATATGTTGGATAGATTATTTTTTCAAAGTCAATTTTCATTTACCGCTTGTTGGCCCTTGACCAAGTTTTGGAGAACTGTAGTCATGTTTGACCATTTTTGGGACTTCGACAGGCTGGTTAAAGGAGAAGCGCAAGGTGAAGCAGAGATTGCAGGATCTCACCCCCTTTTGAAGGGATTTTTGGGTTAGGGTTTATGTAATGGGTATGGGATGTGAGCCCATGGGTTTTACCCATGTTTAGGCATTTTGTAATGTATAAATATAAAGCTAGGCAATGTAAGTAGGAGTGTAATGTACCTCAAAATTTACATAATTTTTTATTTTATTTGGGAACATTGAGTTGGTTTTGTATCTTTGAGGCCATTCAATCACCTTTCTATCCTAAGGTACATCCGTCCTACTGCTTTCACTCCTCTATCCTATTAACATAAGGTCACCTCTTTCTTTTGGTAAAGTGTTGCATACGACACCATGTCCATAACTAGGGTCCATTTGTATCATGGTAACTTAATACTATCTATTGTCTTACTTCTAAGCCACTCTAAGACACGTAGTAGTAACTACTTAGAGTCTCGCTATCCTATATTGTGTGGTTAGAGGGGTCAGGACTTTAGAAATTAAATCCGATAGTGTAAGTAACATCATGAAATCTACAATGAGAAATTAACCTTTATTCAGGAAACATAGAAATAGTGGATTAAATTCGGTCACTAAAAAATACACCTTGAATCTAAAGTGTGTAGGGGGTTAATCTATTAGAGGTTAAGGTTAAAGTGTGCAGAGGATTAATATTTTAGAGCTTAAGGTTAAGATCGTATGCACTTCACTCGTTCGGTAACGACAAGGCTAACTGCCATGGTGTTTAAATGCAAGGTAGTTGGATTCGATATGTAATGGTGTATTGCCTCACCATCAATGCCCTTAGCTACTGATACATGTGGAAGGAACTGTGCCTTAAAGGTCTGTCTACACATTTAAAGAATCTGGAAAAATTTCTACTCGACATAGAGCTCGACTGGCATGCCCAAAGGAAACATTGACACCTCCCCTAAAGTCACATGGTCTCAGTACAAACACCTTCTCCCCCTTTGCTCCATTTAGAGGTTACTCCCATGCCCTTCACTCTCATTCAGGCTTTTGGTTTTGGTGGAAAAGGAATCACTATCTCAGGCCATTCTCTTCGCACTCTGGTTAAGGGTTTGTGAAGGAGAGAAATCGTCACAGACCAATTTCTTTGTTGGCTCAAACCTCGTGGCCACGAGTTCACGATTCTAGTCCCTATGTTGGGTGCATGGATATTCTTGGTGGCACTTCTCGATAGCAGTTATGTGTGGTAAGTTTATCTTTGACTCTCTTTTTATTTAAGCTTAAACAAAATCATCCTGCCTCGTCTATGGATCTGTGCACACCTTTGTTCTTTGATAATAGCCTGGTCTTACTTCCAAGGGACTGTGATAAAGAAGGAATCAAGTTCTGTAGGTGAGGGTTGGCTCCTATCCTAGTTTATCCCTGTTACTGCACCATTCGTCCTGTCGGGACCGAGCCATTACTCGTATCATAATGTCTGTTATGAAAGTCGAGAACTTATTCGGTTAAACCCTTGTTATTATTTCCCATGTTTCCTCCATTGGATAGTTCGTTAACCCTTGTTATTGTTTCTTGGTCTTCACTGTTGGATATTCTGTTAAATCATCCTTATTGTTTCCTGGTCTTCTCTATTGGATAGTCCGTAAAACCCTTGTTATTGTTTCCTGGTCTTCTGGTTGACTATGGTGTTAGCTGGAAGCATCGATTTAGAAATGAATTTTTTCAAAGGTCGAACATGCTTAACCTCTTCTATTTTAAAATGAAATATTCGAAGGTTTATATAGCTACCATGCATCGCTTTTACGTCTTTTATTCTTTCTATTATTCCTGTAATATCCCTTTTGATTATGCACTGGTATCTATTATTAATGATGGGCCCCTGGATGTGCAAGGCTACCCATCAGGGAGGCATGAACACCCCTTCCTCCTTTCGGTCTAGGTGATGTAGCACGATGGAAGAAGGCATAAATCCCATGCTTTAGTTAAGTATTCAACGGGCTCTCTTTCTAGTTATTTTACGTTCTGTAACTTGCTCATATTGTCCTATTTGGTTATGTTTTAATTCTTCACGTTAAATCTATGCAGGTGCGGGCATGCCAAAGAATGGGGACACCCTCCTCGTTCCATTCAATAGGTACTCGGGTTCCTACATAGTATCTAAGATATTTTCCAACCCCACTAGTCCAGGCTCTGTTTTCATCCTGAAGTCTGAGAGGTTAATTCCAAGTTCCATGGTAGTTGATATGGTGTGTGCTATGAATTGTATAAAATGATTTTGGTATACAGAACCATCACACAGTTTTGTGCCTGGTTGGAATTTGATAACCAGACAGTCTATTTGTTAAGAAAAATATAGTGCTCATTATATCATGTGTATTAAATTTGTTGTGGATTTGAAGTATTCTCTTCTATATAATTCATGGATGGATTGGGTACTATAGACTCGAATTTTTGTTCTGGTTACTATAGTTATTTTTGTTTCCAGAATTGAATTGTTTTAATCAAAGTATAAACGCTTCTTCCGAAATGAACCGACCATGCATAGTGATTATGCCTAAGTGTTTGATTCTTCCCAGAAAAATAAAAAGGTCGATGATTCCCCGATTTTTCATTTATGTTCAAAATGAAGAATTTAACTAGTTCCAGGTTTACTCATCATAAGTTATTTTCCTTCTATTTTCAATTATAATTGTTGAATCACCCTTAACAGTCTGCTTACCCATGAAAAAATAACTTCATTATTAGTTCTAATTCATGCATAGTGTACCGTTTACCTTCTGTGTCAATTATCATGGTCAAATAAGCCCTTAACGGACTGCTCACCAGTGAATTTGATAGCTTCAATGAAGTTCTGGATCTACTCACCGTGTACTATTTTACTTATGTTTCTGTTATCACTTATTGTGTAAGTCTTTAAAGGTCTACACACTAGACGGTTCGATGGACATCATTATTCATTTATAATTCGTGCGTTATTACCTTATGTTTTCTATTATCATTATTAAATAAGTCTCTCCAGGACTACTCTGGGTTTATGTGTCATGCAATATTTTATTCTCTGTTCTATTACTTATATTGACTAAAACCTCTATCGGTCTACTCCTACGGAGAAAAATAGCTTAGTCATTACAATAGAACCTATGGTTTAACTGTGGGTAAACATTTGCTTAACAGGGTCATCCCTTACTATCGTCTCTATCTCAAATTTTGCAGGTATATATCTATATATATCTATTCAATAACTATACTATTTTATATGTCTGTCGATTAGTACTTTTCTTTTGTAGAGTATACTTGTTGGATTAGGAATGGTATGCTTATTCGCAATGGCTCACTATTTATTGGTAGCATCCATAGGAAACTAAAACGAGACAATATGTTAGGGGATTTGTAACTATTAAAGAATGTGTTTCGTGGTTTAGTACATTCTAGAAATCTTAGTAACAACCATATTTATATCTAAATAAAAAAGAGTCTAATTCTAGCCAATCATTATGAAGTAAAATGTTAGATCTTTCCCATAGCATTAGACTAGAAAAACAAAACAATCATACATAGAAGTAAAACAGATTTCAATACATAATAATTTGACTAGACCAAGGTAGAGTAACATATCTGAACTAGATTTATGGGAAGACGAATGGAGAAGCCACGTTCTTCCCAACCATAGAACAATGCATCCAATCTACTTGCCCGATTCACCCCCTAACCTGACCATGAGTCCATGAGGGCGAATTGAAATATCCTCTCTAGCAATGTCCTTCGAATTTCAGCAGTATCCCCTTGCCTCACACTCACATAGTAGTGCTCATAAAAACAAGAACAAAATTTTGTAGTCTTCTTTCCCCAGCATACTAGGAAACATCCTGCCTCCTCACATATTCTCTTTTATTAGTTTGCCTGGGACTTTTTCCCTCTCTTGGGAAATTTTCGTAGCTTTCTAAATCCCTGATTTTTAGGGGCTTCTATTGGCAAAATCACTAATTTTCCACTTGTAACAATCAGCCTAGAGTTAATTCCAATCTGTTCCCCACTCATGGAGTCATGGTCAACTAAATTCAACATGGCTTCTCCATTTGTCCTCCTACAATCAATATAAAATATTCTATTTTTTTCCTTTTTCATACAAGTGTCATAGTCAAGTAGCTAGTTGGGACAAATCAGATCTCTACCCAACAGTCAAATCATTTATTACAATTATAAAATTCAAAATTTGGAATTTCCATAAATGGAAAAAAAAATCCAATTTCATAATTTACTAAAAATGGAATTGAATTTCTAGCACTATTAGATTCTAAATTATTTTGTCCAATTTCTTTATTTTGGGGATGTCACATCCTTTCCCCCTTAAATAAAACATTGTCCTCAGTGTTCGTTCCTTTCCTGGAACAAGATTGGATGATATTTCCTCAAATCTCCCTCCAACTCCCAAGTGGCCTCCTTAGGACTAAAGTGCTTCCATTACACCTTTACTTGAGCGACAAATCTGTTCCGAAGTGTTATTTCTCTCCGGTCCAGAATGCACAGGGGTTCCACCTGGAACTCACCTTCGGGTTCCACCTGCACCAAGTTCCAATCAATCATATGAGTAGGGTCATGAATATACTTTTTTATCAATGAAACATGAAATACATTATGAATTCTTAGATTAGCTGGAAGTGCAAGTTGGTATGCTATGGGTCCAATTCGAGCTAGTATCTCGAAGGGCCCACAAAACCTAGGTGCCATCTTGGCATAGTTCCCTAATTTCAATGAGATTTTTCGGGCTTTGACTTTTAAATAAACATGGTCCCCTATTTGAAATTCCAGGTGTCTTCTCTTTTGATATGCATTTCTCTTTTGTCTGTCATGTGCTTCTTTCAAGTTCTTTTGTACTTTTTTAACCATGTTCTCCATTTCTTGGAGCATTTCAGGTTCGACCATGAGTCTGTCAGTCGGGTTATCCCAGCTAATTGGAGTCGTACATTTTTTGTCGTACATTATTTCGAAAGGGCTTAACTTAGTCGAAGTTTGATACCCATTGTTGTATGCAAATTCTACCAAGTGCAGATAGTCTTCCCACTTTTTCAGTTTTGTCCTTACATACATGCGGAGCATATCCTCCATGATCTGGTTAGTCCTTTCAGTCTGTCCATCCGTTGGTGGATGATAACTTGTACTACAATTCAAGTTGGTATTGATCCCTGAAAATAATTCCTTCCAAAAGGCGGATGTAAATTTTATGTCTCTATCTGAAATCATTATTTTTGGAATACCATGCAGTCTAACGATTTCTTTCATGAATATTTCAGCAATGTTTATATCTTTAAAAGTAGAATTTACGAGAATAAAGTGTGCAAACTTACTAAGTTTATCGATAACAACCATGATAGAGTCATTTTGTTTCTAAGTTTTTGGAAAACCTATTATGAAGTCGAGTAATATAGTTTCCCATTTCCATTCTGGTACTGGTAATGGCTGTAATAGACTGGCTGGATGCTGGTGTTCGGCCCTAACCTGCTGACAATATTGGCACCTTGCCAAGTATTCTGCTATTTCACCTTTCATGTTAGGCCAATAAAATAGTTTCCTTAGTGTTGCTATCGTTTTCTAGTAACCTGGGTGGCCAGAATACGTCTTTTTATGTACTTCATCCAAGATTGTGAATTTTAACCCTGTGGAATCTAGTATGTAAAGTCTGTTTTTAAATTGTAACAGTCCCTTCTCATCGATACATAGATCTGAGTTCACAGTATTGTTCGATATTTCTATCTTTATTTTAGTATAGTTTTCGTCATCAACACCTGCCATCCTTATTCTTCCTTCTAGATCACTTTATGCCTTGCTAACATTCATCTCGAATAACCCATGGATTCTTCTACTTAAAGCGTATGCTACCTTATTTTCCTTGCCTTTTATATGTCTGACGTCGAAGTTGAATTCACTCAAGAAGGATAACCATCTTGCCTGCCTTGCGTTAAGATATGGCTGGTTAAAAATATATTTTACCCTGCTATTGTCCGTTAATAATAGGAATCTTCTGCCCATTATGTAGTGTCGCCACATCTTTAAGGAGTGTATTACTGCTGCTAATTCTAAGTCATGAGTGATGTAATTCTACTCGTGTTCCTTTAATTTCCTGGACTCATAGAAAATAACGTGTCCTTCCTGTGTTAGGACACCACCTAGTCCTTCCTTACTTGCATCAACACATACAGTGAAGTATTTATCTGGGTCTGCTACCTTCAATATGGGTGCCGTTTTCAATAACTCCTTTAGTTTATTGAAGCTGTCTTGACATTTCTCTGACCAGTTAAACCTGGTTCCTTTATTTTTTAATTGACGTTATATGGTAGGCTATCTTGGAAAACCCTTATATAAAATGACGGTAATATCCGATGATTCCCATGAACGACCGTATGTCCTCTACATATTTAGGTGTCTACCATTCCTTGATGGCTTTTGTCTTTTCCGGATCCACGGAAATGCCCTCTCTTGAAATAATATGCCCAAGATATTGTATCTCTTTCTTGTAGAAGTCACACTTGTCGAAATTGGCATACAGTTTGTTCTTCCTTAACGTTTGCAGTACTATTCTTAAGTGTTCCTCATGTTACTCCTCCGTCTTTGAATAGACTAGGATGTCGTCGATAAATACTACCATGAACTTGTCCAAGTACTCACTAAAAATATTGTTCATTAAGAACATAAAAGTGGTTGGGGTGTTAGTGAGTCTGAATGGTATGACTACAAACTCATAATGTCTATATCTTGCTTGAAATGTTGTTTTGTTTATGTCCTTACTTTTTATCTGAACTTGATGATAACTGGATCATAAATCGAGCTTTGAAAATATCTTGGCTCCCCCCACTTGATCGAACAGTTCATTTATCCTTGGTAAGGGGTATTTATTTTTAATCATCATTTTTTTCAGTTGTCTATAATCGATACATAATCTTAGAGTACCATCCTTCTTTTTCACAAAGAGGATTGGTGCTCCCCAAGGTGAGACACTCGGTCTAATGTACTCTTTGTCCAATAATTATTGTAATTGTATTTTTAATTTTTTCAGTTGGGGTAGACTCATCCGGTAAGGTACCTTTGAGATAGGGGCAGAACCGGGCAACAAGTCTATGGAAAAGTCTATTTCCCTTCTAGGGGGTAACTCTGGTATCTCATCCACAAACATGTCTCTGAAGTCGCGTAGGATAGAAAAGTATTCCAACTTTGGCTTATCCTCCTTTTCTGCTAGATTCGTCACTTGGATGGCATAGACTTGGCATCCCTTTCTCATATATTTCTTTAGTTGCATTGCTGAAATTTGTCTGACTGATACTGGTTTTTGTATACCTTGGGTTGTCCTGGTAGTATCGAAATCATCTTTATAGTTGAGCATCTTTGTATAACAATTTAATATTTCTTTCTGTCATTCCAACTAATCCATCCCAATAATCATATCATAAGATCCTAGTGGTAGGATGTTCAAATCGGTCTTCACAGTTTGACCATCTAAATTGAACTCAAAATCCAGAACAAACTCCGCTACTTTTATTTTAGTACCAGTCGCTAATTCTACAATCCATGATTTTGCGTGCTTAAGTTTGTTTGACTTGGCCACATTAGGTGTAATATAACTTAACGTAGCTCTAGGGTCGATTAAAACAGAAATTCGAGTGTCATTGATTTTACCTTCAATTTCTACCACCGAGGACTGGTGGTCATCCTGTTGACCATCTATGGCTGCATTTATCTAATGTAGGCTTCTTCCCACATCTCCCACTGTCGAGGTCTCCTGCAGATTCTGAACAACAATTCTGTTTGTTGAATTCAAACGCGGACAGTTCTTCCTTAGGTGAGGCTCTTCGCATTCCCAACACTTTAATGGCTCGCGGGGATGGTATCCAAACTTCTTCATTCCCGGGTTTGCTCGTTTACCACTGCCTTGTGTATTTGGATGGTTGGAGTGAAAGTCCTTCCTCAGAAAAATTTTTGTTGTGTTCCGATGAGGAGTTGTCTGGTACCCCTTCTTCCGCTGGTTCATTCTCTCTTGTTTCTTATCTTTCCATGCTTTGGAAAACTCCAACCGTTGTTTGTACTGATCTTAGCACATTTGAGTTTTCTTGAATACTTCTCTCAAGGATTTGGAGTTGTCAAATTCAATTTTGTCCTTGTAGGACTGTGGTAGACAGCTTAGAAAATGTTGAATTTTTACTTTATCCTCTTGGATGTATGGTACGAACCTTAAGAGTTATAAAAATTTATTTATAAGGTCCTCCATTGTCAACTTTCCAAGTCGTAACTCATAGAACTCTTTTGTCTTTCTTTCATAGTAACTTTCTGAAAGGTATTGTTTCTTGAAATACTTCTTAAAGTTAGACCATTCCAACTTCTTTTCCTTTAGGCCCTTTGCCAATTTTAGGTCCTTCCACCAAATGTTGGCCTTCCCTTTCAGATTGTAGATGGCCATTCTGACCTTCATGTTGCTGGAATAGTTGTAGATATGGAAGTATTTTTTTATGTCCAACAACCATGCTTCAACTTCCTCTCCTGTCTTGGATTCTCCATCAAAGGTAGTCGGTTTAATCTTTTTAAATTCTCCTTTGAGGTGGTCAACTTGTTTTCTTTTCCTATCAGATTTAGTTCTTTCTTCAGCTAAAGGTGTTCCTTCTGACAAACTATCTCCTTTTTCTGTTTCCGGCCCTGAGTTATTGGAAGCCCTTTTGCTGACTTCTTCCTCGTGATTATCATCTTTTGGGATTTTCTTGGTCACTATACTACGTAGTAGGACCTCATTTATCTCTTGTTGTTCATGTTGTGGTTTTTTCAATTTATCATTATCTTCTTTAAAAATATGTAATTCCACAATAAGGTTCCTCATTATTTATAACACTTTCATAAGTGAACTTCCGTCACTATTCTATCTTTGATCTCCAGGGGGTCCCTGCTGCGGGTTTTCTCCCATCCTAATTTCTGCATCATGCTGAGCTTCCATAATTAACACAAAACAAAAATAGTTTTATGTTTGTAACCATAAGATTTTATGTTAGTTTTACATAAATCGAGATATTTATATCTAACTAAGAATCTATTGTGGCCCTTTTCAGGTCCATTGTTGTCACCTTTTTTCTCTGATACCATATGTAATGTACCTCAAATTTTACATTAAAAAAAATAAATATTTCGGAACATTGAGTTGGTTTTGTATATTTGAGGTTGTTTAATCACCTGTCTATCCTAAGGTACATCCTCCCTATTGATTTCTCTCCTCTATCCTATTAACATAAGGTTGCCTCTTCCTTTTGGTAAAGTGTTGCATATGACACCATGTCCATAAATAGGGTCCATTTGTATCATGGTAACTTAATACTATCTATTGTCTTACTTCTAAGCCACTCTAAGACACATAGTAGTAACTACTTAGAGTCTCGCTATCCTATATTGCAGGGTTAGAGGGGTCAGGCCTTTAGAATATTAATCCAATAGTGTAAGTAACATCATGAAATATACAATGAGAAATTAACCTTTATTCGGAAAACATAGGCATATTAGATTAAATTCGGTCACTAAAAAATACACCTTGAATCTAAAGTGCGCAGGGGGTTAATCTATTAGAGATTAAGGTTAAAGTGTGAAGAGGATTAATCTTTTAGAGGTTAAGGTTAAGATCGTATGCACTTCACTCATTGGGTAACGACAAGGCTAACTGCCATGGTGTTTAAATGCAAGGTAGTTGGATTCGACATGTAATGGTGTATTGCCTCACCATCAATGCCCTTAGCTACCGATACATGTGGAAGGAACTGTGCCTTAAAGGCATGTCTTCACATTTAAATCACTTGGGAAAATGTCTAGTCGACGCAGAGATCGACTGGAATGACCAAAGGAAACATCGAAACCTCCCCTAAAGTCACATGGTCTCAGTACAAACACCTTCTCCCCCTTTGCTCCATTCAGAGGTTACTCCCATGCCCTTCACTCTCATTCAGGCTTTTGGTTTTGGTGGAAAAGGAATCATTGTCTCAGGCCATTCCATTCGCACTCTGGTTAAGGGTTTGTGAAGGAGAGAAATCATCGTGAACCAATTCCTTTGTTGGCTCAAACCTCATGGCCAAGAGTTCACGACTCCAGTCCCTATGTTGGGTTCATGGAGATTCTTGGTGGCACTTCTCGATAGAAGTTCTATGTGGTAAATTTACCTTCATCTCTCTTTTTATTTAATCTTAAAAAAAATCATCCTACCTTGTTATTGGGTCTGTGCACACCTCTGTTCTTTGATAATAGCCTGGTCTTACTTTCAGGGGACTATGATAAATAAGGAATCGGGTTCTGTAGATGAGGGTTGGCTCCTATCCTAGTTTATCCCTGTTACTGCACCATTCATCCTATCGAGACCAAGCCATTACTCGTATCATAACGTCCGTTATGAAAGTCGAGAACTTATTCGGTTAAACCCTTGTTATTATTTTCTAGGTTTCCTCCTTTGGATATTCCATTATCCCTTGTTATTGTTTCCTGGTCTTCTTCGTTGGATACTCTGTTAAACCCTCCTTATTGTTTCCTAGTCTTCTCCGTTGGATAGTCCGTTAAACCCTTGTTATTGTTTCCTGGTCTTCTGGTTGACTATGGTGTTAGCTGGAAGCATCGATTTAGAAACAATTTTTTTCAAAGGCCGAACGTGTTTAACCTCTTCTGTTTTAAAATGAAATATTTGAAGGTTTATATAGTTACCATGCATCATTTTTACATCTTTTCTTCTTTATGTTATTATTGTAATATCCCTTTTGATTATGCACTGGTATCTATTATTAATGATGGGCCCCTGGATGTGTAAGGGTACCCATCAGGGAGGCATGAACACCCCTTCCTCCTTTCGGTCCGAGCAATGTAGCGTGATGGAAGAAGGCATAAATTCCCTGCTTCAGTTAAGTATTCAATGGGCTCTCTTTCTAGTTATTTTTCGTCCTGCAACTTGCTCATATTGTCCTATTTGGTTATGTTTTAATGCTTCTTGTTAAATCTATGTAGGTGTGGGCATGTAGAAGCATGGGGATGCCCTCTTCGCTCCATTCAACACATACTCAGGTTCCTACATAGTATCTAAGAGATTTTCCAAACCCACTGGTCCAGGCTCTGTTTTCATCCTGAAGTCTAAGAGGTTAATTCCAAGTTATGTGGTAGTTGATATAGTGTCCGCTCCAAATTGTATAAAATGATTTTGGTATACAGAACCATCGCAAAGTTTTAAGCCTGGTTGGACTTTGATAACCAGACAGTCTATTTGTTAAAAAAAATATAGTGCTCATTATATCATGTCTATTAAATCTGTTGTGGATTTGAAGTATTCTCTTCTATATAATTCATGGATGGATTGTGTACTATAGACTCGAATTTTTGTTCTGGTTACTATAGTTATTTTTGTTTCCAAAATTGAATTGTTTTAATGAAAGTATAAACCCTTCTTCCGAAATGAATCGGCCATGCATAGTGATTATTCCTAAGGGTTTGATTCTTCCCAGAAAAATAAAAAGTTCGATGATTCCCCAATTTTTCATTTATGTTCAAAATGAAGAATTTAACTAGCTCCAGGTTTACTCATCATAAGTTATTTTCCTTCTATTTTTAGTTATAATTGTTGAATCACCCTTAACAGTTTGCTTACCTGTGAAAAAATAGCTTCATTATTAGTTCAAATTCACACATCATGTACCGTTTACCTTCTGTGTCAATTATCATGGTCAAATAAGCCCTTAACGGACTGCTCACTAGTGAATTAGATAGCTTCAATGAAGTTCTGGATCTACTCACCATGTACTATTTTACTTATGTTTTTGTTATCGCTTATTGTGTAAGTCCTTAAAGGTATATACACTAGAAGGTTCGATGGTCATCATTATTTTTTTATAATTTGTGCGTTATTACCTTCTGTTTTCTATTATCATTATTAAATAAGTCTCTACAGGACTACTCTGGGTTTACATGTCATGCAATCTTTTATTCTTTGTTCTATTACTTATATTGACTAAAACCTCTATGGGTCTACTCCTATGAAGAAAAACAACTTAGTCATTACGACAGAACCTATGGTTTAACTGTGGGTAAACATTTGCTTAACAAGGTCATCCCTTACTATCGTCTCTATCTCAAATTTTGCAGGTATATATCTATATATATCGATTCAATAACTATATTGGTTTATATGTATGTCTATTAGTACTTCGTTGTTGTAGAGTATACTTGTTGGATTAGGAATGGTATGCTTGTTCACAATGGCTCACTATTTATTGGTAGCATCCATAGGAAACTAAACCGAGACAATCTGTTAGGGGATTTGTAACTATTGCAGAATGTGTGTCGCAGTTTATTACATTCTAGAAATCTTAGTAACAACCATCTTTATATCGAAATAAAAAAAATTCAAATTGTAGCCAATCATTATGAAGTATAATGTTAGATCTTTCCCATGGCATTAGACCAAAAAAACAAAACAATCGTACATAGAAGTAAAACAGATTTCAATACATAATCATTTGACTGGACCAAGGTAGAGTTACATATCTGAACCAGATTTATGGGAAGACGAAGGGAGCAGTCATGTTTCTCCCAACCATAGAATAGGGCATCCAATCAACTTTCCTGATTCACCCCCTATCCTGACCATGAGTCCATGAGGGTGAATTGAAATCTCCTCTCTAGCAATGTCCTTCGAATTTATGCAGTATCCCCTTGCCTCACACTCACACAGTAGTGCTCATAACAGTAAGAACAAAATTTTGTAGTCTTCTTTCCCCAACATACTAGGCAACATCCTGCCTCCTCAGATATACTCTTTTATTAGTTTGCCTAGGATTTTTTCCCTCTATTGGGAAATTTTCGCAGCTTTCTAAATCCTTGATTTTCAGGGGCTGCTATTGGCCAAATCACTGATTTTCCACTTGTAACAATCAGCCTAGAGTTAATTCCAATGTGTTTCCCACTCATGGAGTCATGGTCAGCTAAATTCAACACGGCTACTCCATTTGTCCTCCTGCAATCAATATAAAATATTCTATTTTTTTCCTTTTTCATACAAGTGTCATAGTTAAGTAGCTAGTTGGGACAAATCAAATCTCTGCCCAACAGTGAAATCATTTATTACAATTATAAAATTCGAAATTCAGAATTGCCATAAATGGAAAATATTTTCCAATTTCAGAATTTACTAAAAACGGAATTGAATTTCCAGCACTATTAGATTCTAAATTATTTTGTCCAATTTCTTTATTTTGGGGATGTCACAAGGAGGTGATGCTAAGTGAAAATGAGGTAAGAGACATATGTGTTTTATTCTAAGTGCAAGTAGTTGTGGATGCTTCGTGCATACTATGTGTTGAGAACTTGTAGAGCTAAGTGCAAGGGATTGTAGGAAGCATGTGTGCAAACTGTAGGAAGGCTTTGTTATGTAACCTAGCTCAGGGAAGGAGGATTTGGTGAGGTGCGCACAAATCTCTTGTCCTATGCAGAGTGGGTTTTGAGGCTCTATGCATGTAAGATGATTGACAAAATATAATAAAGAAGAATAAGAGTTGTTGGATGTAGCCCCACACTGATGGTGAACCACCTATATCCTATTTTATGGTTGCTTTGTGCATTATGGTTGTTATGTTATTCATGTGATTTATTCTTAGTGAAATAATATATGTTTAAATGCATCTGATATGATAGCTAAGTTCTTATTAATGTGAATGAATTCTAGATCTGATCTATTTCCTTTGGCTAAGTGCTTAGATGTGTTAGGTTTGATTGAATACTGTGTTGCTCTGTAATTACGGTCTTATCTGCGATGTGAATAAGGGTTAAATATTGATGAGTGATAATTGCTAAGTGATTTATTAGAGTGTTGTAGTCACAGATCTATGTCCCAACTAGGTTGTAGAAACTTGAGTCCTACAACCACCCCTGCCTCTACCTCAGGTGATACTTCATCTGCTTCGCAGGTGTTGCTGAAAGGGTCGGTAGTTAGGGTGTTGTTGGTGCATTGTTGAATCGTTGAGCCCTGGGTCTGCCCCTGTGCCAACAAATGGTTCTGTTGTCGGGACTGAAAGTGTGATTGTTGGGATTTGAAGAAAAGAGAAATCTATGTGCATAGATATGCTACTTTAGTGCATAGTATTCTACTTAACTTGCGAAGATCTATGCTAATAAGGAAATCCAATCTAAATAAAAGAGGTAAGATATGAAATCTTTGTGCTCTGATAAAGGTAAGACAAGTGGAATTTTTTATTTTTTTCAAAAGAATGGATCTAGGTATGTTTGATAAATTTCGTCCTAGTCTAAAAACTAGGGCACAGTTAGAAGAAAGAAGATATGAAAAGAATAGATCTAATATAAGTTATGAAAAATATGTTATCCCTATGCATAGAAAGAATGTTTGGACTAACAAATGGATGCAGGACCCTAGAAAGAATTTTCTGCAGGTTAGTTACTGTGATCTCAGTGCACACTACAGGAAAGGTTGGGGATCATTCAAGAGAAAGAGAGGATTACTTCTTTGTTATAGTTGTAAAAGACCGAGACATCTTGCTAAGGAATGTCTTGGTAGAGGTCCTAGTTGTCTTTGCTCTAAACATATGGACCATGAGTTTTGGATTTCCCTAGAATGATTGCTAAAGTTGAAAAGATGAATATGAGCCAATAAAACCATGAGAAAAGAAAAGAGAATAAGGATATGATAGAACCCCAAAAACAATCATAGACGTTATTATTGAAGTTGAAAAAAACCTTGAATGATCACCGAAACATCAACTTATCAAAAATATTAAAAGAGAAGGAGTTTATAGAAATAAGAATAAGATACTTTGATATAGACTGTGTATTTGATATAGAAACATAGGTGAATATCATGACATAAGGAACTTGGGAAATTTTGGGAAATCCTGCTATGATTCCTTCATTGGGAGGAATAGGATTATTTAGAGGAAAGTTGATAACCCTATGTGGAAGACTTACCTAGACATATATGAGTCTTCACAGAACTTCGACAAAGGAAGAATTCAAGGTCATTAAATTTTTTGACAACAAAGCCCCATTTGTTGTTTTGCTAGAAAAAAATTGGATTGAGAAAGATCAGATCTGAAGGAAACAAGAAGAGGAGGATATAGAACAGAAAAAGAAAGAACTAAGAGATTTTATGGCTAGGAGAATAGCATACTTAATAAATGAACAAGAGGACAAGTCTAAGCTATTAATGACCAAAAACTTAGATGTCAAAGTTGAAGGAATGCATGAAGACTTGAAACATCTGTCCATACAAGAGAGTAGAGAACCTACTCCAGAAAAAATACGAAGTATTACCTTTGAACCCTATGAAAAACCCTCAACAACATGAATTTACTAAGTTGAGTACATATAAGAATAACAATGGAAAAAGAAACCCAGTAACTCTGATCATAGGAAAGAAGGCTATAAATCTCAGCAAGAAGAAATCTAAGTTGGGAAAATTATAGGAAGTTCCAGAGGGAACTTCATAGAAAGAAGGTTTGCAGGATTTGAACTCCGTCAGAATATCATAACGATGTAGATTGGCACTTTGACATGGGGAAGAAATATGACCGTTGGAGGCATCTTGACCATTAGACTGATGCTCCAGAATGACTAGAAACACAGTTATGGCAAAAAAGATCAACATTGGACCATTGAAACCGTGCCCTAACGAATCAAATTGCATTGATGAAGGCTTTCTTGTCCATTGGAGGAATCTATTACTACATTGTCTATTTATCCCATCGAGCATTGAACCAAGAACACTTTTGCGAATTGTGAGTATCTGAGCCCACAAATAATTCATTGTTATTGCACTGTGCCTATTGAGACCTCGCCACCCACGTTGTTACTTTGAGTGTTTGATTATCGACTTGAGATACCTACTCTCGAGTGTGCATGTTGAGTGACCTCAGCATAGTAGAGAAATATTTCGAAGAGATACAGATTGACGTCATGGCTAAGAATGTCATGTCTGTTCGAGTTCAACATCGACGAGAGGAGTGCAAGCATCCCCGTCAAATTCTCGTGGATCTGTACCATCCTAAGATGTGACAGAGAAATGAACCAAGCATCATGATGACTTGGCGAATGTGAAGCTCATCCCATCAATATTTCCCGACTACATCCCTCCTCTGGCTAGTGCGATGAGTCGTGACAATGTCCTGAGGGACTTCGACTACATGTTGATTACTACATACCTGCCAAAGGGGATATGCGTAGTCAAACCACACCTGGAGAGGATTCTGACATTGAAGATCAACGACTAGAATTTGGGATACTGCAAGAAATATGGCATGCTTTCCCTGCATAAATATTTGACCAATAGAAAGGGGAAGAATTCAAAGATAATCCCCCAACCATGGACCATGGACATCGCAAGGTATACCATCTTGAACGTAATGAATATACCCCATTTTGGAAGGCATCAGGAGGTTAAAGCATGGGTTAAGCTCATGTTTTCATGCTTCCATGGAAACTATTTGTGGCTAGACAGATGCATCATTGTAGATCCGGTGTTGATCCATAGGATCATAGGACTAAGCACTCAGGGACCAGACCCACAAGATTTTTACCCAGGGAAGTATTCAGATCATGCTCTGGCGCAGTGAAATAAAAATACCTACGATGATGTAAAAAAGGGGAAGCGAGGCTACAAGGTAGCCTCCATATAGAATGGCATAGTGTGCCTAACCGTCCAGTTGATTGTTGTTAATATAGTAAGGAATAACAGACCCACACAAGTCACAGGGTTCATTTTTGACCTCACGGGAAAATCCATTGAAGTGCTACAAATGAAATGGGCGAGCTACCTCATCAACCAATTAGGGAAAGACTATCATGAAGCTTAGGATCAGGGATATGAGTTCCATTTTAGTTGGCTATTGATCCTCATCACCTTCATTGCTTGGGAGATGCCAAAAGGAGTGACCTTCCCTGAGATTGATCCATATGAACCCCTCGTTACGAAATTCACCACGCTCTGGTATTCAAGCGACATGGTGAAACAATGGTAGTCAAATGCACTGTTACACACCTAATACCTGTAGTTGAAGAGGGATATTGAGTCTTTCCCTCATATGACATCAAACATCCTACACAGGTTCAGGCCCCTTGCAAAGTTCTGTGAATATCGACATTTTATTTATATCACTATGCATGGAGATGAACATAAAGAAGAGCTCCAATCTTATTATAAGCTCACAGAGGAGGACATGGAAGAAATAACTAAGGAATCATCTGCAGAGTTCCTTATACCAGTCGACCAGGAAGAGTATGATGCACCTAGAAGAAACAAAAGGAAGAAGAAGGAAGAGGTACATGAGCTGAGTAGCACATCTAAAGATACTTCTTCAGAGTCACTAGGAGGAGGAGGTGATGACGAAGTAGACAAATAAGAGAATAATGGGGAAGAATACAAGCAGAAGTAGGGTGAATTAACACTACCTAGGGATCCCTTTGATGAAGACAAGACTTCAATGAAAATGAAGGGTTCCCCCACAAAACCTACATCATGAAAGAAGTATAAATATAGAAAGCCACAGATGAAGACAATGCTCATGATGGATAACATATACCTCATCATCATCGTTATCTCAGATACCTCAGAATATATTTTACAACACAATGAAGGCAAGCAAGAAACCATGTATGATAAAATTGAAGCAGAGTTGAAAGGGGTCCAACAAGCCCTCTACTCCAACCGTGCAGTGTCCACCACCCCACCTTCTTCTGAAGGAATTGGGTTAGGATATGAGCCTGAATAGCTACGCCAAATAGAAGATGCAACTGAAGCTCGCCTTCATCATGCCCAGGAAGAAAAGGAACATGCCAGAGAGGCCTTGAAGCAAGAACAATAGGAAATCATAGAGCAACATCGGGTTTCACAATAGGAAAAATATGACCTCCAAGTGAAGTTCATAGAGGATAGAGCGCAAATCCAACAGGAGAAAGAACAACTGCTTGCAGAGAATATGGGCGATAAAGAAGCAGTCACCAGAGCACTTCTCTCTATGATAGGATTAGAAGAGATATAATAAGACCTAGTGGAGATTCAAGTAGCGAAGCTTGTTGAAGCCATTCAGAAGCTCCAGCAGAGAGTAACTGAACTAGATTTACAGGTAGTGCCAAGAACTCCACAAGAAGTGCGCGATCAGAGAGAATAAAATTTCTGGAGAGTAGTTGAGAGAATCAAAGCATTAGCCGAGGAATGTAAACATCTAAGCAGTGGAAGTGCATAGATTTATGAGCACCTCGCAATAGACCTTGAACTAAGGACACTGGAGTCACAACTCTAGGAGGAAAAACAGCAAGAAGTAATAGTGCAAGTGCAGTTGAAGACACTGTCAGTGGTCGAGAGGATGAAAAGGTCCCAAGAACAACACATGGTTCAAAAACAAGTGCACGATATCCAGAGTAAAGTCATGGAAGTGACCCAGAAGCTCCAACCAGTACAGGATGCAACTTGCATACTCTTTGAGGATACTGAAGGACGAGGTGCGGAATTGGAACAAGTAGGTCACTTCGGTGGAACAGTGCCTAGCAGAACCAGTGAACGAGATAGTTATTCAAAAGTTCGTCGAGTAGGAGGCCCTGACAAAGCAATAGGTCGAAGAAGCTCAAACCAAGCTCATTGTGTTTGAGGTAGAAATACCCATATCAAAGTGACTTTGGATGAGTCACAGGTGAGTGTTGGGGGCCTATTGGTCCTTGACCAAGTTTTGGAGAACTTTCGTCATGTTTGACCATTTTTGGGACTTTGACAGGCTAGTTGAAGGCGGAGCTTAAGGAAAAGTGGAGATCGTGAGATATCGCCCCCTTTTTGAAGGGATTTTTTGGTTAGGTTTTATGTAACATGTATGGGATGTCAGCCCATGGGTTTTACCGATGTTTAGTCCTTTTGTAATGTATAAATAGAAATATAGGGGATGTAAGTAGGAGGCGATGCTAAGTGAAAATGACGTAAGAGACATATGTGTGTTATGCTAAGTTAAAGTAGTTACAAAGGCTTCGTGCATACTGTGTGTTGATAACTTGCAGAGCTAATTGCAAGTGATTGTAGGAAGCCTGTGTGCAGACTCTAGGAATGATTTGTGCTGTAACCTAGCTCGGGGAAGGAGGATCTAGCGAGGTGTATGCAGATATCCTATCCTACACAGAGTGGTTTTTGAGGCTCTATGCATGTAATATGATTGATAAAATATAATAAATAAGAAGAAGATTTGGTGGACGTAGCCCCATGCTGGGGTTGAACCACATATATCTTGTGTTATGGTTTCTTTGTGCAATATGGTTGCTATGTTATTCATGTGATTTATAATTAGTGCAGTAATACATGTTTATATGCATCTGATATGATAGCTAAGTTCTTAGTAATGTGAATGAATGATAGATCTGATCTATTTCATTTGGCTACATGCTTAGATGTGTTAGGTCTGATTGAATACTACGCTGCTATGTAATTAGGGTCTTATCTATGATGTGAATAAGGGTTAAATACTAATGAATGATAACTGCAAAGTGATTTATTAGAGTGTTGTAATCACATATATGTGTCCCATATAGGTGGTAGACACTTGATTCCTACAACCACCCCTTCCTCTACCTCGAGTGAGAATTCATATCCTTCGCACGTGTTTTCGAAAGGGTCAAAATTTAGGGTTTTTTTGGTGCATTGTTGAAGCGTTGGACCCTAGGTCTACCCCTGTGCCAACACCCCTAATGGTTTCAAGATATTTTTTTATATGGATATGATCAGGCAATCAGATCCAATCTCTTTTTCGATAGAAGTATTAGTAAAAACCTCATTATATCAAAGACAAGAATGTTTTGATTCACTTGAAGACATAGAGAATCAAAACATTCACTTCAAACCGTTTTATTGCCTGTTCAACACTTCGTCTTCCGAGAGGGATTTCGGGCAAATGGAAACGAATCTTCAAAAACCGAGAGGTTGGTTTTTAGTACGGAATGAAGAAAAAACAACTCTCCCATATTTTTTATAGGTTCCATCAATTGGGATAAACAAATCCATTTCAGAGCCCCTTTTTTCAGGTTTCTCGTTTTTCCTGTTTTGGTCACGATTATGCGGGAGCTGTTTCGGCAAGATGGAGACACAATTAAAGAAAAAGAAGGAGTTTGTTTCTCCATAAAAACTCATATACAATAACATCTTTCAGTTTTGACACAGGTTTCATCGTTGAGGAGAAACAAATGTTTGAGTGTACCCCTATTCTCAGTAGATTCAGCCCAGATTTCAGTTGAGATCTTTTAGGGATTTACTTGCTATTTTCGGCAAGGATGATCGAATTTGATCTCTTGAGCCTAAGGATAGTATTTTTTATTTATATCTATGTTTATACAATAAATATAATGGTAGGACTAGAAAAGAAGCAGTACCAATGTTGGGATGTAAGTTCACAGTGAGCATGTTCTTGATCTCTAAGCAGTAACAATTTTCCTTGTTTCCACAATCATTTTTCTTTCTGAATTATGCAATAGAAAAAATAAGAACAAAATTCATTGGAACATATGCTATGTTTCTTGACTTTGGATAATTTAAATGTTTTCCTCTGATAGACAGGTGGGGAATTCTTAACTTCTTCCCATCTGAATATTGATTTGTTTCCCATATCTTATTCTACTTTCCATTCAAATCCCCGAGATCCTGTGTTTTAGCTTCCTTGCCCCATAGTTTCATCTTACAGAAAGGATTTGAAAAGTTTTCTGTGGTGAATCCATTTCCCAATGGTCTCCCTTCTCGGTCCTTACTCCATTTATCACAGTTAAAATGTTGTACCCTTATAACTAGACTAATATCCATTTCCAACAAAGTTAGATCATACAGAGAGATCCCTCTCTGAGTCTTATATTTCTATATCCTTGACTTATGGATATATCCTTTACTTCATGTGGTTTTGTGGTTACCCCTACCTATTTCCTCCTCGTCCTGGGAAATTAGAGGGTGATAACATAATGGAGAATCCACTCGAGAACTTTCTTTAGTATTTCACTTTGAGTTCCAGATCTGATCACTGATGGTGGACAGTGACCAGACAAAATAAGGATGGAATATTTCACTTGGAGACTCCAATCAGCTCCATACAGTGTCAAATCAAAGACTCCACTGGAGGAATAACATGACATGACAAAGAAATCTGGGAAGACCAAGTATTCAAACTCTAGTTGTATTCAAGATGTTATAGGTTTTTTCTGTAATTATTTTCTCTCTTATTCTGATCCTGGTCAAGAGTAAATTACCAAAGTTTACATTGATCATTTACAAATTGATGAGCCTCAAGAGACTAAGCCTCAAGTTGTAGACTGTGTACATATACATACACCTATGCACATCCCAGATACACATGTAGAAAGCCTAGTGAGACATAATCCTCGTGCTTTATCTCCTACTCTTACTAAAATTTCAGATGTATTTAAGCCTCTTTATTTACCTTCTGTACTTGCAAAATTTTTAGACATATACAAGCCCCTAGATTTTCCTCCTATTCTCCATGACCTCCCTGCCAATTACATCAATAATCTGCCCAGGTTTGGTGGAGAAAATGTGAAGATCACTGCTGGAAATCACATCTAAAGACTTGAGGATTTTCTTGATCTATTTTAGGTGTAATAAGATGATGTATGTATCAGGATGTTTTCCCTATCATTTCAAGGTAAAGTAAAAAAACGGTTTAAGGATCTTCCAACTGCAATCATTGATAACTTTCAACAATTTGTGAAAATTTTCTTGGATAAATGGGTGATCCGAGGAAATGTCTTTGTCATCTTAGAAGAGTATGACCATTTGAAAAGACAACCAGGGGAAACAGTAAAACAATTTTCAGCAAGGTTCTATAAGGTATATCATGCAATTCCTGTTGATATAAGGCCATCCTCAGGATCAACTCACTTGAATTTCTGAGATGCCTTCGATCCTGAGATGAAATTCCAATTAAGAGAATGGAACACTACAAACCTTGAAGAAATGAAAAATATTGTAAGTGATGTGGAAGTTAATTTGTTGAATAAAACGTCCAAGCTAAGGGCATAAAAGAACGATATAATAGAAAAGGAATGGATGACATCTTCAAAAGTGAGACTAGATCTCTCGGAAAACACTGTAAAAGAGATGATGTAGATGATTAGCAAAAAAGATAAAATTATTGTTCAAATATCACATGTTCAAATAGTTCCAGAACAGACAAGGATCAATGTCCCAAAAAATGTTGCAGCTCATCCTTGGTATCATGGATTGGATAATGATTGTTTCATTGATTCAATTCACAACGTAGTCAAAGATGAAGTTCCAACTAAGCGTGTTGAAGAGCCATTAGCTGATATGATGTGCATGTTTGATGACCATGCATATGTAGATGATTTTATAGGATATAATCATCAGGGTAATGATTATGTGGTTTATAAACCAACACCATATTTATGGAAAGAAGAAGTCCAATTATCACAATGCCAATATGACAATCAAACTCTGCATACTAATCAAGAGAACAAGGAGGAAATTGCTGAATATTTTCAAGAAAGTGAAAATTGCTTTCCCCTATGTTTTGCCTCGCTCCTAAGAAAACATTGCAAGCATATTGTAAATAGTAAGAATGAGGAGTGTTCTGATGAACCAGTTGAGGAAAATAGGGATGATATAGAATCTGCTTCATATCCAGAGGTGCATCCCTTGAATCTTTTTGAATGTCAAACCTTAGATGAAATCATAGAACATGGGACAGGTAATGAACTGATCCATTTTGATTCATTTCCCTTATGATTTAGTTCATTTCATATTGTGATAGAGAATCTTAGTCATATTCTAGTTGAGGATTGCAGTGTAAGCCACGAAATGCTAGTAGAATGAAGGCCACAGTCATCTAAAGCACTTTATTACCCAATAGTTGATATGTTGGATAGCTTGTGTTTTCAAAGTCAGTTTTCATTTACCCCTAATTATTTCAAGAGTTGTTATGATATGGATATGATAAGACAATCAGCTCCAATGTCTTTTTTAGTAGAAGTATTAGTACAAAACTCATTAGATCAAATACAAGCATGTTCTAAGTCAATTGCAGACATATAAAACACATGTGCGGCACCTAGTCATGAGGTTGAATTGACTGAGTCAGAAGATCCAGTAATGGGTCAAGTCTATCTTGATCCAGTCGTTATTTATATGGAGAAATTGTTCATCACATAGCCACAATGCATTCCCAGTATTTTTGTTATCTGTCAGGTTTATCAAGATCCTTGTGATGGAGATCGGGATGGAAATCAGTTAATGATGCCTATGCAAGTTCTATTTATGATATTGATTGAAAACATATAAAGAGAAGAGTTATTAGAGGAGTTGCTCGACTGGTTTCACTGGCATTATTGTATCATTTAGAACAAAAAATAATCAGTAGTTTAGGGTAGGTAGCAGTTTTGAATAAGCTCAACCATTTGACCATCTTTTTCAGTATTGTATGGTTTCCAATAGAGTTTGTAGTTGATACTATCTAGTTCAATGTTCAATCAAATTTGAGCCAGTTCAAAGATTGTAGCTGCAGTGACTCCATGACCCAACGAATAAAGCATTGGTTTGCATGTTCAAAGATCTGAGATTCTTGACACCTCCTCAAGATTTTCCATCCCTAGGTGGAGCCATTGTTGGGGTCCTATAATCATAGGTAACGTGTTTCTTTAGCTGCCTATTTGGCATTTCTCCCGTGATGAAGACATCTGGCTTCTTAGTCTCGGTTGATTCCATTTTACCCTCCATTTCATTTCACCCAATCCTTCATGACATTGCTGCATCCTTCATTCACCACTGTGCCCTTCAGTCCCTCACCCTTCATTTCTTCACCCCTTTGCCAACTTTATCCCTGCATGAATAAACAAGATTAGGAAAAAAGAAACAATAGGTTAATAATGTTAGTAATAAAATTTAGTGTAGTTAGATTAATTAAAATATGTTAGACTAGTTAATAATTAATTAATAATTAAGTTAGTTGTTTAAATTAGTAATTAGGTTAGTGTTTATTAATTAAAAATTAAATAAAAATATATAAAATAAAATTCTAAAACATATAAATTAAAAAATAAAAAAATTAAAAAATTAAACAATAATAAAAAAACATATATAAAATAAAACATAAACAAAAATAAAAATAAAAACAAAACAAAAAAAAATAAAAATGAGGTATGCACACATCCCAAAGAAATAAATCTACGTTCATAATTTCTCAGAACCTGCCCCTCTCATGTCACATCACCAACAAGGGAGTCTGAGTTGGTGGTATTGGGAGGGAAAATTGTCACCATATGGTAAACTTGGACTCCCCCCTCCCAATACCACTTACTACGTCAGGGGGGGGCATCCAAGTAAACCACTCTGTCGCTCCAATACTGTCCTCCCAAAAATTTAAAACCGTTTTTCTTCCAGTTCGAAGATTGTATCTGTAGTGACTCCATGGCACAACGAATAAATCACTGGTCTCCATGTTCAGAGATCTGATATTCTTGACATCTCCTTAGGAGTTTCCATCCCCAGGTGGAGCCTATGTTGGGGTCCCATAATCATAGGTAATGTGTTTCTTCAGCTGCCTATTTAGCGTTTCTCCTATGATGAAGTGATCTGGCTTGTTGGGCTCGGTTGATTCCATTTTACCCTCCATTTAATTTCACCCGATCCTTCATCACCATGCTACATCCTTCATCCACAGCTGCGCCCTTCAATCCCTCACCCTTCATTTCTTCACCCCTTCACCAACTTTATCCTTGCATGAATAAACAAGCTTATGAAAAAAGAAAAAATAGGTTAATAATGTAAGTAATAAAATTTTGTGTAGTTAGATTAATTAAAATATGTTAGACTATTGAATTATTAATTAATTAATTAATTAACTAATAATTAATTAATTAATAATTTAGTTGTTTAAATTAGTAATTAGGTTAGTGTTTATTAATTAAACATTAAATAAAAATATATAAAACAAAATTATAAAACATATAAATTAAAAAAATAAACAATAATAATAAATAAATAAACATATATATATAAAATATATATAATATAATAAAACATAAATCAAATAATAATAAAACAAAAAACAAAAAAAAACAAACAAAAACAAATGAAAACAAAAAACACATTATGCACACATCCCAAAGAAATAAATCTACGTCTCTAATTTACTCAGACCCCCCCACTTCTCACGTCGCATCACCAACAAGGGGTCTAAGTTGGTAGTATTGGGAGGGACACTTGTCACCATATGGTTAACTCATACCCCCCCTCCCAATACCACTTACCACGTCAAGGGAGTCCAAGTAAACCACTCTGCCCCTCCAAAACTGCCCTCCCAAAAATTTAAAATCGTTTTATTGCCTATTCAACACTTCGTCTTCCGAGAGGGATTCCGGGAAAATGGAAACGAATCCTCAAAAACCGAGAGGTTGTTTTTTAGCACGGGATGAAGAACAAACAACTCTCCCATATTTTTTATAGGTTCCGTCAATTGGGATAAATAAATCCGTTTCAGAGCCCCTTTTTTCAGGTTTCTGGTTTTTCCTTTTTTGGCCACGATTGTGCGGGAGCAACATCTTTCAGTTTTGACACAGGTTTCATCGTTGAGGAGAAACAAATGTCTGAGTGTACCACTATTCTCAGCAGATTCAACCCAGATTTTAGTTGAGATATTTTAGTGATTTACTTGCTATTTTCGGCCATGATGATCAAATTTGATCTCCTGAGCCTAAGGATAGTATATTTTATTTATATCTATGTTTATACAGTAAAGAGAATGGTAGGACTAGAAAAGAGGTAGTACCAGTGCTGGGATGTAAGCTCAGAGTGAGTATGTTCTTGATCTCCAAGCAGTAACAATTTTCTTTGTTTCCACAATCATTTTTCTTTCTAAATTATGCAATAGAGAAAATAAGAACAAAATTCATTGGAACATATGCTATGTTTCTTGACTTTGGATAATTTAAATGTTTTCCTCTAATAGACAAGGTGGGAATTCTTGACTGCTTCACATTTGAATATTGATTTGTTTCTTATATCTTATTCTTCTTTCCATTCAAATCCCTGAGATCTTGTGTTTTAGCTTCCTTTCCCCGTAGTTTCATTTGAAAAGTTTTTTGTGGTGAATCCATTTCCTAATGGTCTCCCTTCTCAGTCCTTACTCCATTTATCACAATTAAAACATTGTACCCTTGTAACTAGACTAATATCCATTTCCAACAAAGTTAGATCATACAGAGAGATCCCTCTCTGAGTCTTGGATGGTTAGATCCTTGACTTATGTCTAGATCCTTTACTTCATGTGGTTTTTTGGTTACCCCTGCCTATTTCCTCCTCGTCCTAGGAAATTACAGGGTGATAACATAATGGAGAATCCACTGAGGAACTTTATTTAGTAGTGCACTTTGAGTCCCAGATCTGATCACTGATGGTGGACAGTGACCAGACAAAATAAGGATGGAATATTTCACCTGGAGACTCCAATTATCTCTAGAAAGTGCCAAATCAAAGACTCCACTGTAGGAAGAACATGACATGACAAAGCAATCTAGGAAGGCCAATTATTCAAACTGTAATTGTATTCAAGATGTTATAGGTTTTTTATGTAATTATTTTCTCTCTTATTCTGATCCTAGTCAAGAGTACATTACCAAAGTTTACATTGATCATTTACAAATTGATGAGCCTCAAGAGAATAAGCCTCAAGTTGTACATTATGTACATACTCATACACCTGTGCACATCCTAGATACATATGTAGAAATCCCAGTGAGACATAATCCTCACTCTTTATCTCCTACTCTTACTAAAACTCCAGATGGATTTAAGCCCCTTTATTTACCTTCTATACCTGCAAAAATCCTAGACATATACAAGCCCCTAGATTTTTCTCCTATTCTCCATGACCTCCCTACCAATTACATCAATAATCTACCCAGGTTTGGTGGATAAAATGTGAAAATTACTGCTGAAAAGCACATCCAGAGTCTTGAGGAGTTTCTTGATCTATTTCGGGTCGAATAAGATGATGTATGTATCAGTATGTTTTCCCTATCATTGCAAGGTAAAGAAAAAAATTGGTCTAAGGATCTTCCAGCTGCAAGCATTAATAACTTTCATCAATTTGTGAAAATTTTCTTGGATAAATGGGTGATCAGGGGAAATGTCTTTCTCATCTTAAAAGAGTATGGCAATTTGAAAAGACAACCAGGGGAAACAGTAAAACAATTTTCAGCAAGGTTCGATAAGGTACATCATGCAATTCCTATTGATATAAGGCCACCCCGAGGATCAACTCACTTGAATTTCCAAGATGCCTTCGATCCTGAGATGAAATTCCAATTAAGAGAATGGAAAACTACAAACCTTGAAGAAATGAAAAATATTGCAGTTGATGTGGAAGTTAATTTGTTGAATAAAAGGTCCAATCTAAGGTCATAAGAGAACAATATAATAGAAAAGGAATGGATGACATCTTCAGAAGTGAGACTAGATCTCCTGGAAAACACTATAAAAGAGATGATGTAGATGATTAGCAAAAAATATAAAATTGTTGTTCAAATAGAACATGTTCAAATAGTTCCAGAACAGACAAGGATCAATGTCCCCAAAAATGTTGCAGCTCATCCTTGGTATCATTGATTGGATAATGATTGTTTCATGTATTCAATTCACAATGTAGTCAAAGATGAAGTTCCAACTTAGCTTGTTGAAGAGCCATCAGCTGATATGATGTGGATGTTTGATGACCTTGCATATGTAGATAATTGTATAGGATATGATCATTAGGGTGATGATTATGTGGTTGAGAAACCAAAACCATATTTATGGGAAGAAGAAGCCAATTATCACAATGCCAATATGACAATCAAACTCTGCACACTAATCAAGAGAACAAGGAGGAAATTGCAGAAAATTTTCAAGAAAATGCAAAATGCTTGCCACTATGTTTTGCCTCACTCCTGAGAAAACATTGCAATCATATTGTAAATAGTAAGAATGAGGAGTGTTCCAATGAACCAGTCGAGGAAAACATGGATGATATAGAATCTGCTTCATATCCAAAGGTGTAGCCCTTGAAGATTTTTGAATGTCAAACCTCAAATGAAATCATAGAGTATGGGACAGGTAATGAACTGATCCATTTTGATTCATTTCCCTTATACTTTAGTTCATTTCATATTGTGAGAGAGAATCTTAGTCATATTCTAGTTGAGGATCGCATTGTAAGCCATGAAATTCCAGTAGAACGAAGGCCACGGTCTTCCAAAGTACTTTATGACCCAATAGTTGATATGTTGGATAACTTGTGTTTTCAAAGTCAGTTTTCATTTACCCCTAATTATTTCAAGAGTTGTTATGATATGGATATGATAAGACAATCAACTCCAATTTATTTTTTAGTAGAAGTATTAGTACAAAACTCATCAGATCATATACAAGCATGTTATGAGTAGCTTCCAGACATAGAAAACACATGTGTCGCACCTAGTCATGAGGTTGAATTGACTGAGTCAGAAGATCCAGTAATGGGTCAAGTCTATCTTGATTCGGTCACTATTTATATGGAGAAATTATTCATCACATAGCCACAATGCATTCCCAGTATTTTTGTTATATGTCAGGTTTATCAAGATCCTTGTGATGAAGATCAGGATGGAAATCAATTAATGATGCCTATGCAAGTTTTATTTCTGATATTGATTGAAAACATAGAAAGAGAAGAGTTATTAGAGGAGTCACTCGAATGGTTTCACTGGCATTATTGTATCATTTAGAACAAAAAAATTATCAGTATTTTAGGGTAGGTAGCAATTTTGAATAAGCTCAGCCATTTGACCATCTTTTTCAGTATTGTATGGTTTCCAAGAGTTTGTAGTTGATACTATCTAGTTCAATGTTTAGTCAAATCTGAGCCAGTTCAAAGATTGTAGCTGTAGTGACTCCATGGCCCAACGAATAAAGCAGTGATCTGCATGTTCAAAGATCTAAGATTCTTGACACCTCCTCATGATTTTCCATCCCTAGGTGGAGCCAGTGTTGGGGTCCTATAATCATAGGTAACATGTTTCTTCAGTTGCCTATTTGGTGTTTCTCCATTTTACCTTCCATTTCATTTCACCTGATCCTTCATCACATTGCTGCATCCTTCATCCATTGTTGTGCCCTTCAGTCTCTCACCCTTCATTTCTTCACCCCTTCACCAATTTTATCCCTGCATGAATAAACAAGCTTAGGAAAAAAGAAACAATAGGTTAATAATGTTAGTAATAA